>JAMAGZ010000003.1:168692-322062 GCA_023626575.1 Penicillium sp. PF1803
GCCCCCCCCCCCCCCCCCGGCGCGCCGCCCCCCCCCCCCCCCACACTGGCAGGTGTAGCCGAGTTCTCTAACCGAGCTGGAAAAGCGCATCAGTTCGAGGCGTCAGATGTCCGGGTAGGGTTACATAGTTCCCGTTATAAAATGGGGAGGGGTTGTATGGTTGTATGGCCAGATGGCTGGATGGGTGAGCTGCGCGGACAGGAGCTTCAAAGTGGAACATCTCCGACCGAGATCGTCGACTAGTTCAGACTGATTTTTTTAATTCGATGCTCCTCATTCGAAGGAAGAATAATAGGCCACAGGGTAGATCAGCGATCAGGCAGGACAGAAGGGAACAAGCATAGTTAGTTAGTACATAACACTCCTTGCTGAAGATAGGATGACGAGCTAGAAAGGTCATTGGATAGAAGACCGAGGTAATCATTATAGATGAATATGTTTAGTTTGCTATACTGCCAACCGCTGTCGGTTTATAGCTAGGTTGATAGGGACAGAAATGCTCTGGGATAAGTCTCTAGAACTGTTATCCATTACTCCAGATGTTTTCTGGAGTCTCCTGTCGGGTCAACCAAGTCCGAAGCACGTAGTACTCACAAACAGCCTCGATCGTGTTAAGATAACTAGATAACTAACTAGTCTTTCCACTTCCAGTTCAAGTGTTTCAATGCGAGACGCAGTGATCCAATCGACGTCTACCATATGCCGGGATTTCCAACTTGCCCACCCCGGAAAAAGAACAGCGTCACATCGTCACATCGCCTCGTGTCCTCCGATGGTCGCATCTCCCGAGCGCCTGCGCCTGCTTTATTTACTTGTCTTTATTCGCTTTTCAAGGTATGTCTTTATTTACTTCCCATCGGTCCCCCATTTCCCCCCTGAATTTCTCCAGCCTCTGGCTCTTTTCAACTTAAGTAGACTATTCAACCACTGGCTGGTACACGAATTAATCTACTGATACTCCCACGCAGACCCCTTTCTCTGGGGGCAAAAAAGCCAAAAAAAGACCACTTCTCCGGCAATTTGGGACCGCCAAACCGATTTGGAGCGTGAGGGACTCCATACAAAAGTGGGTAATGGGGATCCACCAGCGCCTGGCCTTGTCAACCATTCCTCGTTGAATCATTTAACCCGATCTCGACCACCCGATTTCATCCTCCTCCAAGCCGTGCTTGTGTACGGAGTATACCTTGTCTGTCCGCCGCTGGATGAACATGATCATAGTTCACCAGTAACTATCAGTTTCGATATTATTATCGCTATTCCTGTTTATTCATCCTCCCCCACCATCCCACACACACACACACACACACACACACACACACACCGCTCGGCCTCAGGCACCCCACAGGGATACCTTATTCGACCCTTCTCCATTTATAGCGACTCACTCCCCTGGTCGATCCCTGGCCAGATTCCCCCAAATCTTTTCTTATTGTTCAGTTTCTCGTTCCCTGCAACTTTCTCTTCGTTGCTTCTTGCCTTGTCGCCCTCCTGGTCTCAACTACCGAAACTACCAATACGTTGAACTGCCGAACAAGCTCCGTCCACCTCGCCTCCGAAGCCTGACCAACTTCCCCTCTCTCTATTGCATCTCCGCCCGCATACCAACAATTTACCAGGGTACGTAAAAACATGACAGCTGAGGATCATGTTCTCCTTCAGTCTCCAGGCCCTGGCATGATCGTCACAGTTTGTTTCCCGCAAGCCCCTTCACTACGCACTATTTGCCCTCGGATTCCGTGCTGTAGTTCCGCTATGCCGCTATCCCAGGCTGCCCATATTTGATGTTCCATCTTCCCCTCGATCATCCTGCAGACTGCGTCACCACAATGTGTCCCCGATCGTCCCTTAATTGCAACGTTACTAACCTGAACCCAGTTCCTGCACCTTGCAATCTGAGCTCTCCATAGCTTTATTTTGAGCCCACACTACGTGCACTCCTTTTCGAGTTTGGCCATTGCGCTTCCAAATCCTTACCCTGCGTGGTCGTATCCTTTCTGCGCACCTTTCTTGATATTCCAGAGGCGCCAACGTCACGGCTAAGATCGGAGGATTGTGACTAGAAGACACGATCTCTTCTCTCATTCATTCGCCAACGAGTTCTTTGCAAGGCGTTCTTTAGCAATTGCCATCTAGGATACCACAAAGACCGTTCTATCTCGTCTTTCTTTGCCTCCTTATTGGTTAGAGTGTTTGGACTCCTACGCTAAGAACAAGTTTATCCTACTACAATGGCATCGGTCACTTCAATATCGTCCGAAAAGGACAACGAAGAAGATCGCGACATCATGCACGAGGAGGCGATCGAAGATGAGGACCATGATATTAGCACGGAGATGGATCCGTCTCAGCGAGAATACCTCGAATTCAACCGGCAATTAGACGACTACCTGGCGCCCCTCTATTTGGACGAGGCAAGGCTGTACAGATTGGCTCGTCGGTTCTCCGAAACCTACCGCGACCTGGCCTTGACTTCGGGCCAGCAATTTTTGCCGACCCCGGTGACTCAGCTGCCCACTGGTCAAGAGACCGGTCGATATCTGGCAATTGACGTTGGAGGCAGTAATCTCCGGGTCGCATTTATTGAGTTGTTGGGCGAAGTCGAAGAGTCGGATTCCCGCCCTGCGGATGCCTCGGAGAGGTCACGAGACACAATTCGCAAGGCCCAGCGACAACGAGTCAAGCGCACATTAGAGCGAGCATGGCCCATCCAAGAACATTTGAAGAAGGACAAAGCAGAGGATTTGTTTGCATGGATCGGTGACTGCATTGCCGAAGTGGTAGCTGAGAGTCTGACGTCGGATGCCACAAAGAAGGACATCCCCGCAGAATTAGATATGGGTATCACCTTTAGTTTCCCAATCATGTCAGTTCAGTTCCTCGGTTTGGATTGGAGTGCAGAGGGCATTCGCAATCTATAACCCGACCCTGGCTTGGTATGCTCGGTGCTAACTCTTCTATAGGCAAGAATCACTGGCCGAGGCAACGCTGATGCCAATGGGTAAAGGATTCGCTATCACTTCTAATCTCAATCTTCGCAATATTCTTCTGAATGGATACGAAAAACACACTCGGAGACCGGATGATGAGGAAGAGCCTTCTTCTAAGCGCCGGAAGCTTTTCGCCCTGCCGAAGCTAAAGATTCAAGCCATTACAAACGACACAGTTGCGACTCTCGCTTCACTCGCATACAAGGTGAAATCGCTACCCAACAGCCGAGTCGCCATGGGTATCATTGTGGGCACTGGATGTAATGCGACTATTCCGATGAAACTGAGCGAGCTTCATGAATCCAAGGCCAAGAGCGTCAACACGATGGATCCTAATGCCGTGGAAACAATTGTCAACACGGAATGGACCATCTCTGGAGCTGCGCCCCCACTACAAGAGCTCAGCATTAGGACTAAATGGGATGTTGAATTGGACCGAGCATGCGCACGTCCGGGATTCCAACCCTTCGAGTACATGACAGGTGGTCGATACATTGGTGAATTAATTCGCTTGATCTTGTTCGATTACCTCACTACTGTGGGAGGGCTATCCAAACGAATTCTCCCAGCAAACCTGGTTCAAGAGTACGCCTTGACAACCACCTACATCTCCGACAACGTGGCAAAAGCCCGATCAGACCAAGACCTTGCGAAGGCACTCAACCAATCTCTCCCGCCACCCGAGAGCAGCGACTGGCGCTGGGATGCGCGAACAGCTGGCGCATTCCGGAGAATCGCACGAGCAGTACAAAGGCGATCGGCCGGACTGATTGCCGCAGCCGTAATCGGCCTCCTGGCGTGCTGTCGTGAAATCGAATTGAAGGAAGACAGCAACACCAACACCCCCGAAGCCGCAACTTCCCCGCAGAGCAACGGAGACGTCCCCATCTCCAGCAACACAGCCACCCCGTCCTCCGTCGCAACACCAAGCAACAGTATCCACGGCCACGTTGTCCCAGTCCTCCAACCATTCCCTGCAGACTGGCAGTCCGGCCCTGAAGAATTGGTCGTCGCTTATACGGGCGGTATCATCCAACATTACCCGCAGTTCAAGGAGATGTGCCAACAACACATCGACCGCCTCATCATGCGCACGGGTCCTCAACGGGGAGGGAAATCTGTCTTCTTACGAGAAGCTTCGGATGGCGGTGTCATTGGAGCAGGTGTTTTGGCCGGTATGGTTGTCGGCAAGTAAAAAAAGGAAACTTTATATTGATTTGTTACGCTTTAAGATTTTGAGTAAGGGCACTTTTCGGCTTCTTCTACGAATCGTTGTTCCATCCCGCTCATAGAAATGAATGGATCCTTGGTGTGAGGTGCGAGTACTGCTATGTAATGTCGGGCATATCTGAAGCGTGTTTTTATGATCCCGTGATGTTAATATGCACTTGCATCCATGTTCTCAATCCGCTTGATTTCTAGTATGGCCTCGAGATGGCGATATTCGACTCTGATACACATGATGATGTCGCCGCCAGAAACAGGAGATAGAAATCGTCACAGGAGCATGGATTTTCCCGGGTCGATCTGGATACCAGCGATGGGACCCGTCTGGCTTGCGCGGCCCGATCATGGGAAACGTAATGAGGAATGCCAGGCGGTTCTTGAGACTCGTGGAATGTTCCCGCCTGTGACTCACGGGCTATCTTCGGGACGGCTTGTCTGGGCATCCTGAGCCAGGTATTACCCATTGGAACTGCTGCCTAGCCTTCAATTATAGGAACCAAAACGACCCTTCATGGCCAAGAGGGCGGTGCAGGTGGATTCGCAGAAGCCAAGGATGGACTCGGAGCTGCAGGCTTGATGGCGGTGCATGTCCATCCCGTCCGATATATCTTGGCACAAATCAGCCAGGAATGTATTTCTGAAAACCCCAACGGCTTTATATATCCAGAATGAATTGTTTTCCCGCTGTATTCGATTGCTGTGAACGCGACCAGTGGGTGGCTTATATCAGTCGGAACATATTGTTGCGCACTCCAGTTTCATAGCGCTTGGTTTGCCGTCTTCATATTCAATTCCTGCAGCTCCTCCATCACCTGACATTCGTTCTAAGCGTTCGCGAAGCTCTGCATCGGCTTGGGCCACTGTTTTGGTCTTCTTCAGAACCGGAGGTTGTTTATTCGAATGGGTCTCGCCACTCGTGCTTGGGGAAGATTGTTTCGATGTCTGATTTATGCTATCTACTAATACCATGTTAATGAATGCTGATCTTCATTTGCTGGTTGAATTGTAAGCAAGAAACGACAACATCCACATACCTTTCGGCGTTGAGGAAGTAGTCGAAGAGAGACAACGACTGAAAGAAATGTGGTGAATAGGGCTGAAGGGTATCAAGCATCTGGGAAATAGGTTCACAGCATGCCTGAGCTCCATTCTGGACCTATTGTGCGACAGAATATCAAGAATAATTTACGACAAGATATCTGAAACTATTCAGATAGGTGTTAGTTGAGCTCAGGACTGACGTAAACGCGCGATAAGGAAACGCCATATCACGTGATCTCACGTGGGCATCATCCCCGCGATCGATCGGCTCAAGGCAACTGAGCACTAGACACTCACTCCGTCCTTTCGACATCCTCTCCAACTGGCCCATCTTTGCCTTCACGATGGCCGCGCAACAATCATACTACGAACTCTACCGTGGGAGCAGGTATGGTGATCACCAAAACAGTACAAAGAGGGTGATTACAGGACTGACTGGAACCTGACTAGCCTCGGCCTGTCCCTGACGGATACCCTTGATGACCTGATCAACGAAGGCCGCATCGAGCCTCAGCTGGCTATGAAGATCCTGTCCACCTTCGACAAGGTAGTCACCGAGGTTTTGGCCGATAAGGTCCGGGCCCGGCTCACGTTCAAGGTACATTCGTTTCTCCGAAGGAGTCCCCCAGGACACACGACCAGTGCGGTGGCTGGAGATCACTTTCATTTCGGGTAGTTCAATCTAGCTAACCTACTCCTCTCTTTTCTTCCAGGGCCACCTTGACACCTACCGATTCTGCGACGAAGTTTGGACATTCCTGATCAAAGATGTCACCTTCAAGCTGGACAACCAGACTACCGTTACCGCAGATCGCGTTAAGATCGTGAGCTGCAACAGCAAGCGGCCCGGCGAGACATAAACTGGCAGCAGGGATCGAGAATACTTTGGCGTTTCCCTTACGTTGGGTTGCATAGGCGTTTACGGGCATGTCCTTGGTTCCGGACCAGGATCCGACAGGCGTTAATGGGCTTTTTTTTTCTTTCGCGCTGTGTTATGCACAGAGAAAATCTTTGATATCAGATCAGATACCCATATCAAATGAGAGATCTACTATACAATATCCTACATCATATAGTCCTCTTTAATTCTCGGTTGGTTCGAGTAAGGACAGTGCTCGGCGTTGACCGCGGTACCATGAGCGGCAGGTGACCTCATCTTATCGCTGCCTATCAGAAGTTCCTTCCCCAACTTCTCCGCGCCGGAGCGCGTCGCGTGAAATCCACGCAACACGCAACACCCATAAGACACACGATGCCGAGAACACTGCCTTGGTTATTGAATCAAGGCACTAATGCGCATGTCAAACGGGAATCTACTCCCCGAAAGCGTGTTAAACGAGAGCGCACGCCCGAAGACGACGACGACGACGATGCTACCCTAAGGAAACGTCCCACATCACCCGGAAAGCGGGATTTCTTCAGGTCTTGTGTGTGATCGAAAACTAAGGTTTTCATGAGATTGCGCTAATCAATTTTCACTTTTTGCAGCTCAAACTCCGCCTACCTCGCCCGCGCGACCTTGTCCCGTCCAGGAGTATGTCCCGGTTCATATTGCCCCGCACTCATAGCAGCTGTCGCTGATTACGAGTATATAGGTTCCTGATCGAAGGCTTGGATCACGATGATGGGTGGATCATGGTCGAAGACGAGTTCTACACGATAGCTCAATCGTTCACACAACATCTACACTACGCGGAATACATTCGGCGGAAAAAAGAAGCGAAAGCGAAGAGCACGGAGGTGCTGAATGATATTCAGAGGCCTACAGATGGTCGAACACAACTACCGAAGGAGGCCCAACGGAAGAAGGAGGCAGAGGCGCTCGCTGCGCGCCAAAAAGCTGGGTTAGCACACTTAGGGGTGCCGGAAGCAGACAAAGATGATTCCGATGACGATGATACATGGGCTGGAACGCATCTTCATGGCCTTATGACCAGCCCGAGGATATCTCGCTCATTAGCGGGCGCTGATGCAATGAAATCTTCTACAAGGGCTGCTGCAGGCTTTAGACAAGCTGCCGGTTCCAGTAGCGCCCGAGCTGCGGCTAGTGTGCCATTGTCAAGAGCAGCGGCAGCTCACGTCGTCGAGGTTCATGATGATACGACATCGGATGATGATGGCGATCTCGACGGAGAGACGGCTTCAGATGAAGACGATGACCTTGATGGCCTGGCTCGTCCGGTCAGGATACCACAGTCAAAACGTCCACAAACAAATGGCCCTACGAGAACTGCCCAACCCCAACATACCACGGGTAGCAGAAACGACATACACAAGCAAACTACGATAAAGCAAGAAAAGGTGCGGATAAATCCCAGACCAACCAATGGGCTCAAGTCAAGATTTCAAATGCTATTCGACGATTTCGATGAGCTACCAGAGCCATCGGTATCCAAGACTTCTTCTACTTCCGACATGAAAAAGAGCCGATCCTCCACAAACAATATTACCCAGCGTGGCTCTGAGGACGACAATTTGGAATCCAAGAAAACCCGCTTCAATGACGTTCCAACTTTTTTGGGCTGATTTATTGAAATACTCTCCAACATCCGTGAACCATATCTTGGCGATCATGACAAGTTCGGTTTAAACATTCTTCGGTTTCTCCTCTGCCGTGGCAAACAAGCCGTCCTCACTAACAACCTCATTTTCAGGGTCAGTCGATGGAGTCGACTTGAACCAGCGAGAGCGCTTCATGCGGTCTCGGAGGCGGGCTTGGAGAGTCGGACGCTCATCCTTCTGACATGGCTTTGAACCTTCTCCTTGACAGACGGCTGACGAGCGGTCATCTCGATTGTCGTCTCGTCCTTCTCCATCGTTGTTTCGCGGCTGTTCTGAGACGTCAACGTACTGTGGCTGGGAGGTCAGATTGGCTCCCTCGGTTGGATTTTGGCTGGGCGATAAGACTGACTCGGCATCCGAGAAACATGCGGGAAGTTCTTCCTTCCGGAAGTTAGTTGGAGGTCCCTGCAATAAGCATCATTGTCAGCGGCATTTCTTCTGATTCTGCCGGGGGTTTGTCATGCACTCACAATCTCAATGATCTTCCCCTGGTTGCGAACGAATGGTGCCTTGAGGCATCGGAAGATTTGTCGGAAACACTCCATCTTGACGGAAATGGCTGGTATATTCCGTGGGTCTTCGGTGGCTTTATATTCAGGTCGAGTATCCACTTCGTGGACAGCTCAGAAGATCCTAGGCGACACCGTACAAAATTTGGTCGCTTTGTCTTCGAGAAATATGAATCGTGAAAGGCCGACGCTCTGGGCCGATGAAACAAATGGTATACAACGAGGGACAATACGCGAAACGAGAGACTGGCGACGGTGAACGTCTTTAAAAGAAAACAAGCGAAGAAACAAAAAGTTGCAGATGCGCTAAGTCATTGATGCGCTGGATGAGGAGAAAGCAGAGTGCTGATGAGGCCAGACCTGAGTACATATAGAGAGGACTCCTAGTGGAGCGCCCCGAGCCGAGTTCCAGAGCCTTTCATGCAGTATGCACATCCATACTATCCACGGCGTGTCAAGGACGAATTGCTCCACGGCCCCGCCCATGCAGGTCGAACTGGGCGACAGCCCACCACTCCTTAGGCATGGAACTGGACCATTCCGCGACAGGCTCGGGAGAATTCACCCGTGAAAAATCCCTTTGAATTTGATGGGTCTGTGACACATTCCACTGGACAGTCCGCGCTGTCCCTGGTGGCAGCGGCGGGCTGACCGGCTCTTCTTCTCGCCTTGGAGTAATTCTCGATTCCTGAACAACAATAAGGATTGGCTACGATTGCGAGAAAGGCGACCCGAAAGTTTGGAGCCTTTTGTGGCTATTTCGGTTTCGATGCAGGAACCATTCGTGACATGCGCTTTGGTCCATTGTACTGCCACGGTTTCTTTGAAGTCTGTGACACGGCGGAAGTATGCACTCCAACTCAATGGCGTATCTACGGGTATCGAGTCCTTCATTACTTACAGGCAGCAAGGTCATGATGACCTGCAGTCTGCAGGGAATAAGAAAATGCGGTCAAACGCCCGTCCATGGGAGCCACTCGAGATCAAGTGGAGCGGAATAGTGGAGAGAGCTGGCCGAAAGGGGTAAAAGGGAGCAACAAAGGCGTCCATCGTGTACCAGAACCCCCACCGGGGGGGGGGCGGCGGCCCCCCCCCCCCCCCCCCCCCCCAATACCTCATTCTTGACCCTGGCCCCAGGGGGGCAACACCCATCTGGCTGTTTAAGGTTCGAATCTAGCAGCGCCGCATTTTGATCGAGCCGGCTTCGACCCGCCGTTTGCTCGGATATGCGCGTGAAAAAGCAAAGAAAAAGGCTTGGCGGGAATGCCGGCAATACTGTGCCGAGAGGCCTAGTTGTGTTGTCTTGCCTTTGTTCTAGTCACTAAGCAAAGAAGGCAACCTTGCACTTTCAAAACTACATTGTGCCCTGGTGTAATTCTTGTGCAATATTACCCGCTTGGAAAGCGTGACAAGGGCCTGGAAGGACTTCGTCCTCTAGCACGTAATCAATAATGACTGTTTTGGTGGATACAAGTGATCGTCAATCGCTTGTAGATGTGTCAATCGATCATGAATTCGTCGCTGACAGGGGTGATCAGACAGTTTAATACCAATTGGGTAATGAAATATGTGCTTAGAGCATTGTACCTGAATTCAACACTGTGCCAAGCCTTTTTAGCTTGATTACTTTGTTTGTACCTTGAGAAACGGCCTGTGGTTATGAGGTTTGCCTGTGTTGCTATTGAGTATGGAAACCAAGTAGACATTAGAAGCTAATTGTTCGGTGACGATGATTATTGTTGCTTTATTTTTCACAGCCTATGCTAACCTCAATGACGCATAGTATGCATCCAGCTAGTAAGAATGGCAATTTATCATATACCATGGGGTAAATATGACCGTACACAAGGATATTTTACCTCGTCTTCTTCCATATCTGAACAGTTCACTATAAACTTCCCCTCGTCAGCATTGCCACATGAAATTAGAAAATAGTTCAAAGCCAAAGACTGCTAGGTCCTTGCGCACCGAGAATATTATTATTTGGAAAGGGTCGTGTTTCTTTAGTCACTTTATGTGTCCTCCCTTGCGTCGGAGCAATGCTGTGCGAAAAGAACACCTCACAAAAGGTCGGGTAGTGCCGGCGCACAAATCGACGCAGGCACAACTATCGTAAAATAGGAGAGCTGAAAAGGTCAAATCAGATAACAAAAAGTTGTACCAAATTCATGCTATATTCGAGAAACTCCGAGTTATAGGGCTGGTCCTTGGCCCGCCTTTCGAATCCGGCGACAAACGCAGTCGGGCGTAAATAGAGTCCTAACTCCGCGACGGGGCGATGGATTCAAGGGGGTCAGGGTGGCAGGATCTTCGTCACTGCGATGAGAGGCTCAAGCTTCGCAGTAGAAATGTCAAAATCAGGTTTTCTAGTCGTTTTCCCATCTAACTTTGGCACTATCGATTGGCGATTTTTCTGATGCCAGACAACCAACCTTATCACGACAAGTGCCGAGTGTCCCGAATGTGTAGGTTCAGTAACCGGGGCCACGATATCTTCATGAAAAGCCAACATCGATTTGAATCTTGGCCAGGGCGCATGTAATGAAGCAATTTTCCTTGCAACGCAAGGTCCACTAGAAATGCTGGTATCCCTCTCCCTCAAGCCGGTTCCAAGCAACTGGTTCATTTACATTCTTCATTCCATTCATCGAAAGTTCCACATCCTCTCGTAGGGATTGCCGCTTTGGGGGCTTCCTTGCGCTGACATATCCATTCCTCGCTAATGGAGATTGCCAATCTTTAGGTACCTAGTAGGGGGTTTCTGGCTCATTCACACTCATTTATCATCTACTGAAGCTTGTACGAAGACGTAGTATAGATGGCTAGTATGGCTTAAAAGTCCGGTTGCTTGAGATCTATCATATCCCGTGGCCAATTAAGCTTTATTGCCATGATATTCCTAGTCTCCTTGGGGTTGCTGTTCTTGAATGAAGTGATTCTGTTTGGCGCGATGTGATGTTACCAGACTTCAACGAGTCTTGTACGATTTTTTCTGAGTCTATTGCACGATTGAGTATGAAAGTGTTGAGCTAGGCAAGTAGCTGTATTCAAGAGATGAGAAGTGGCTAGCCATTCCTGACATCCATTAAAACCCTCTAGTCTACACAGGCACATCCCGCACCAACCGCGCTCCTGCCCAGGCATACAAATAATTATGTTGGTACCAGTTAACACTAGAAAATTAGTAAACGTCCTTCAAATAGTTCTGAATGAGAGAGCTCACAATGTAGTTCGTCCCGCAATCCGGGGCATAGTTGCCCACGACCCGCCTTGAATGATGTTATGCTTTCCGTCGAAAAAGTCCGCTAAGGTATCCGTAAGTATAAGTCATAATCATGATGCTACCTAGCACACTTACAGGTGTAACCAGGGTAAATTTCCATGGCTTTGAAGCCCTCGTGTGATGTAAGAGGTGTGCTGGTCCACTCCCAAACACCGCCTAAATCACCCTGTCCGGCAAGCTTGTCACCATTGGGTGTGACGGGGACAGGGTGCCAGTTTTGGAAACCGACATTGCAGCCATCTAGTGCCCGGAATACGGGCAGATCTTCTCGAGATGAAGTCTTCGCTGTCCCGTCACTCGCATGCTTGACTCCATTGGACGTGCCATTCACTCCATTAGAAGTTCCATGGACTCCATTACTATATTCCATATTAGCTTTGCTTATATAGGACGACCGACGAATCTGAGCATATACCTGTGGCCATTGGTGGTCTGGTGTTTGTCGGCATAGAGGTAAATACTGCGGACCTCTTCATAAGTGGGGATTCGGCACCCTGCCCACTTAGCAAAGCTTGCTAGTTCATCGTATGAAGCGATGACTGGCCAATCTTGCGCAAAATCCAAAGATACTGATCCGAAAACAGTTCGAACGCCAAAGTTGTTCATAAAGTCTTGAGTTGCACTAGGACTTAACTCAGTGATTCCCTTTGAGATTGGGTAATCCTGCTCGGAGTGGACGAGCGTCCAGGACGCTGGCAATTCTCGCAGACGATTTGCTTGCAAATATTTGGCATATTCTCCATTGGTGACTGGTCGGGCCTGAGCTTCGAAAGTGTGCACGTGAACGGATCGCTGAGGCTTCTCATTATCCCACCCAAAGGAATCCTTGGGCAGAACGTTGCTGTCCGAGTCGTCCAAGCCAATCGTAAATGATTGTTGGGGGATCCGGAACCACTTATTTGGCTTCTCGTTTTGCTTTGCAAGATGTGCCAGCTTCGCAAAGTCTGGAATATCCACACCAACTGGAGGGAGTGTCTTTTCACTTTGAATTAGCATGTAGAGGAAGGTCTCGAGATGCATTGCCTCGTGCTCAAAGCCAATCCAGAGCGCCTCACCGAGGCACCGGTCATGGAGGGCAGATCCTTCCTCAAGAACGGATCGTGCTCTGCTCCGGACCCGTTCCGAGTAGTCCAGGATCTCATCAAGAGGTGGCCACTCGTCCGGGATCTCACTGTGTGCATGGCACTGTTCTGGGTTCTCGACATCAGGGTCAATACCACGCTCGAAGATCTGCTTGTAAAATTTAGGATCGGTGGGCTTTCCATGCAAGGCTCGCGTCAAATGGATGTCTAAAACGTGTACAGTTAGCCTGAGCGCTGTATAAATGTACTTGCCTGGGAGAACATACCCAAAAAGGTAGGAATGTGGCCAAGGTAGAAGATTAGTGCATTCCGGAGCTTGATGGGCTTGGAAAGGAGCTCCTCCCGGGGGATCATTGTCTTGGTCACGACATCCCATACTGTCCAGAGCGACTGAAAGTCTTCAAGAGTCGGAACTGGATGGGACGCATATCGAGATGGTTGTAATGGAATATCCAAAGAGGACGGGGAAAACAGGTGAACATCTAACATGAAGATGTATGAAGTTAGCAAATGAAACCTGTTTAGTAGCAAATCGGACCCCCATTAGTTTGAAGTAAATGGAGCTTCGTATACGTACGATAATCATCTGTTGAGTTTCCGAACACAACCTGGGATGTTAATCCTGCATTGCGGCAAAGTTCCTCCCGCTCATCAGTGCCATATTTATACGCCTCCTCGAAGATAAGCTTTTCTCCCTTGAAGATCCGAATATCATTGATAGTCACATCAACCTTAGGCGAATAGAATGCCTGGTGTCGCCCATTCTTCTTATCGTAACCAGTAATTATTCCCCACTCGCCAGGCTTGAACGCCTCGAAGCCGAGCACGGAATTGGCATGCGCCAGCCCGTTTTCATAGAACTGCTGAGTCACACCTTGGGAATCGTTGTAAGCTTTGTAAACCTTCTCCGGGGTCTTACAAGCATCCAAGCCAATAAGAAGGAAATCGGATGGACCCAAAGCTTTGGAAAAGCCACCTAAGAAATCCGCGGCTGAGGCGCGATCAAAGTTACCCAGAGAGGATCCCATGGATAGAACCACCGTTGGTCTGGTGCGGTTCTCTGGGTTCTTTAGCCACAAAAGAGCATCATCGTAGGTTCCATGAAGACCATGGAGCCCAACGTAGGTGAAGCCTTCGGGGGAGATCTCGGAAAAGGTCCGTTGTAGTTCCACCAGTGATAGATCCAATGCATAGTAATCCACCTGCTTTTGCACCCGTTCACACTCCCGCAGAAGAATCTCGATCTTGCGTAAATTTCTAAAAGGTAGGTGTTAGAAATGGGCAGGGTCAAAACGATCCATTCACGAGTAGTTCATCAAGGTCCACGGATCTGGAGTTGCAAGGACAACAGACCCACTACCAAGCTCCACCAGCTGTGCATTCTCCGGTATCCGCTCGACGATTCTTCTTGCGTGTGTCGTCAAGATCTCAATCTCCGCGTTTGTCAGGTAGTATTCGTCCAGGTAGGTGATCTTCTCGAATATCTTGAGTCCTTTGGTGTCATAGAGGAGGAGCGTGGGGAATGATCGTGGTGTACCCTCTACAGGGTTTAGACTCCTGTATAGTTCATCCACCAGAGAGAACTCCATGTCATCCTGGTGGATGTCGACAATCTCGACCGTGTCCACGTTCTTTAGTGCTGTTGGAGACATCGTGGTGATGGTTGCTATGAGGGATTATATGATGAGCTTAGATCCACAGCCAAACTGACACAAAGGAAACGCCTCAAAGGTAAAGCAAAGAGTGCACAGTAGAGAATCATACCTGGAATGAATGAAACACGTGTGCAAATGTCGAGAGAGGGGAAAAGGCCAGGGTTTTATGAACTAATCCTGGCATAGCTGTACCTCGGACGCGGCTTATAGAGCTAAACTCTGTGACGAATCATCGCAAAAAACCACAGGGGAAAGGACGACCCAGACCAGAGTCACCACCAGTCAAATCCCGAGGCAGGCTACACGAGGGGGGCGCAGAAGAGCGCGGAAAAGTCATCCACCTGGGACCATATTACATTTGACATCTTTGCATTTGCAAGCTACAGGGCAGATATCATGAGAGGAGCAATGGGATTGGCCGATCGAGACCCGGTTTTGTCTCGTAGAACATGTTTGCAGTTTTGCACCAAGGAAAACCCCGCAAGTCTAGATCGAGGGTCAACTCCTGTTACGGCGCGGATCCGCATTATCAGATTGAACCAGATTGGACCAAGACCGGTTGAATCAGCCGTGTTGCTGCCGTCTGACGTCGCGGATGCCCACTATGGTGTTTGCACTGTCCCATCTGTCCCATCTGTGGCCCCTCTTCGCCCAGTCGCGGCGATCGCGGGTGTGGGGTCAAAGAGCTTCACGACGCGCTGAGGTCATAGCGCGCAATTTGGTGTGTTTGTTCGCTTTGCACTTGGTGGATTTCTCTTTAGTCTCTTTAGTTCTCTTTAGTTCAAAGTTAAGTCCAAGTTTAGCCCACTAATCAAAGAGCGAGTCGTTCATTCATGGAACAGCTGATTCCCACCTAGTTAGTTAGCTGAGCTGACAAGATTACTAACTACGGAGCTCATCGGATCTAAGTCGGTGCTACAAACTACTAGCGCGTTTTGCGCTCTTTTTAGATCCACTCGGATGAATCACCCTCGTATGATCTCGTATGTTGATGCTAGTATCAATGTTACCTCTACCCACATTACTCAGCCTCAGCAACTTAGTTACTATTTTCCTTGAGAATCTGACATATTTTTCTTCAAACTTCTCGAATGGGCTGATTTCTCGGAGTATCTCTCAGAGCGCAAAGAGAGTGGTTTATTTTAGGGACAAGAAATGAACAATGGCCATTGTGACCTTCACTAAACTTGGCCAGATTGCTGATAGTAACAATGGCTTTGTGTAGTTGATCTTCGAGACAAGGAAATTTCCAATCTGCTGGTCATATAAAGCCCTCAAAGTTCCTGGCTAAGATTCATACCTCCATGCCTGGGACTTGGACTCGCAGAAGCCATTGCTCTCCAGATTACGTCTCCAAATCAAGTCACAGTCATGTTGTCTAGGTTATCCTCTTACCTTCGCAGGGCTCGTTCTGCAGGAGCAGGAGAGCATTTCAAGGATTGGAATGTCGAGTTTCTCGCTACCGCAAAAGTAAATCTTGCTTTGCAGCTCAAAAAAGCGGATCAAAAGATCAAAAATCTCAAGGCAAGACTTGCAGATCAGATCTCCTCCTCGCACATTCTCAGGCGCGCTTGGGAGATTTCAGCTATACAACCCTACAGCTGGATGTGAAAACCTCGTGCCTAGGCCCTTAAAGGGTTCGAAGGAAGCCGGGCGCTTCTGGATCTATACAGGCCAGGACTATCTAAAGAATGCGGAGAAAACCTGGAGAAAAGGAGATATCCACTCTGCATGCAGTATTTTGGAAGCTACTCTTACAACCAGCCCGTTTCTATCGGTCGCCGAAGGGCTCCATTCACGGGTGTTGCTTGCTGCTATCCTGCATGCCACCGGTAAGTACCATGAATCTCTTTCCGAATTGGATTTTGTGATGAATCCTCATCTCGAAGTGAAGTTCAACGCTTTCGATATAGGGACATAGTGAACACTGCATACTTCATTGAGGCTATGGATTTCATAGCACTAGAAGGTTTGAGAGAGCCTACTAGTCATTCTCGAGGTCACTGCAACTTCCAGGATATGGCGAGAAAGCCCGTGAATATCAAATTAAAGCTATCGAGGAGTTTACTCGACAAGAAGCCGCTGATGATGGTGCGTCTGAAACTCTATCACTTCAGCCTGTGATCAGTCTGGATGAGTATCTCCCGATTCCAGCTGATGTTGATGATGACCCCTATCAATACCGAATTTGGTGATTGTGATTATCTCATTTCTGTCAGTTTTGCTGGTGAGTTATTAATTTCATAAATAGCCTGAAGGCTGTGTTAGTAAATAGTAGAGGTTGGGGACGTGCCCTCTAGAGATTCTAATCAATTTAGTTTTCAATGCAGCAGATTTCAACGATGATAAAAATCAGTAATGGAGTATTTGTCTGATGGAAAGCTAAATAAATCGGCGGCTATCTAACTTACCTCCGAAATACGATTTAAGAAGTGAGGATCGTCGAATGCAACACCAGACAGCCAATCATCCTTCTAGACAACATGGACCTTAGCGCCTAACAACGCGGCATGTACTGCCCGATCTGATGGCCTCAGTATAGCTTCTCGGTCATACCTTGGAGTGCACGATTCAGGCTAAGTTGGTGCCCGATTTGATAACATGTTCTTCCCAAACTGGAATTAAGTTAGCCTTGTGACGTACCCGCCCAGGCGTAACCAAGTGTGGTAAATAGTGAGATAATAATGACCGGTGCATAACCTAGAACTAAATAAGACTAGATAAAGAGATCAAAGAAACCATGTATCAAATGAGAGCCATGCCAACACATATGAAAAAAAACGCCCCCTAACAAAGTGACCATTTTCTTTGTCGGCCTAATGGGTTGGCTTTAAATGGCCCAACGAACCTCTCTCTATATTAGGTGGGAATCTTTCTCTTGAACCCGACCTTCACCCCACTATCCATTTCATGATCAGTTGGATATCCTCCTCTGGCACATCCCTCATAAACCTCCACCATCTATGGTCAATCTTCCCAAGATGACTCAAGAAAGACCTGACCTTGTTTCGTCACCACGTGACAAAGCGCCAACCGAACTGGACCAAGCCGACAATAAGCACTTGGATGATGAGCTTGATTACGTTCCAATCATGCCGAGTGACTTGGCCGAGAAAGCGAAAGAAATCAACCGAAATCTGCAAGATGCGCATCAACACAAAACTCAAGTGGTCAAAAGGATCATGTCAAACCGGACCCTTTCAATACCGACCGGGCTCCGAAGTAGATTGAGGAACCTGCGAACATCCTTCTCACTTATCACCGTCATCAACCACATTGCCGACAATGAATTCCGACAAGCCAAAAAACAAGCAAAGAAAGCTCTTGACCTTGCACGGGATTCAGATGACAAACTTTCTGTTGCGCGTTGTCATTATTGGATGGGCCGAATCGAATTCGAGAAGCAGAATATGCAGGCAGCCCATGCTCACTTCCTCGCTGCGCGCCCCTGTATCATGGATAATATCAACCCAGAAGGAGAAACTCTTCGGTTTTACTTGGACGCATCAAGGAAGGGAATCTCAGAAGAGTATCTGAAACGCATACTCACCCAATATAACCTTGCCTTGGTCCAGAGCGCTCCTCGTGAGGGACCATTCAGACGATCAAATCCATCATCTCACAAACGCAAACGGCAAGACCAACCGTGGAAAGTTGTTCTCCGACCAATTCCCACGGACAAGACTGCAAGACGACAAAGGCAGTCACTGGAACTGAATATCTCAAAGCCTCCCGAGAGACTAAATGAGTGGATTGTTGGAGATATCCCCGATCTTCCTTTCCGACCGAAAGACAGTTCGGACACAAGCAAGCTCAATCAGAGATCATCAAATCATCACCGAATTCATGGGGACCCTGGCACCACCGAACAACAATCAGACTTTTTCAAGGTTGAAGGCAAGGCACGTGGAATGGGAGCTTCAGAAGAAGGCATGGAGTGGCTACAGGCGGCCAATTCTCGCCCTCGCCTAGAACAGCGTGGGGAATTTACTCTAAGGTGTAATCCTGTAGGGCTCGCGTCGCGAACTCGTCCAACTGATATTTTTTCGAAGCTACCTGATGAGACTCTCCTATCTGCTCAGGAGTGGAAGTCTCTCAAAGAATTGATGAGCAATCGCGCAATCACAATGGCCTACCTCGCGAAAGAGAGGCAGCTTAGATTGTCCAAGAAGGAGGAGATTTCACGGATTTTTGGGGGTGAGAGCAAATGATTCCAAATGATTCTGCTAGTTTTGTGTCTTTAATTAATAGATAGTGTTTCTTATATTATTATGCGAAGATTTATAGCGAATTGGTCCTTGATACCAGAGGAGGACTAAACGCAGATGCGGACACACTGAATCCGCATGCAGACACCTCATCATGATAGGCCTCCGTGCCAATTGAGTATTGAGACAACCCTCTAGAATGTACAAAGCAAAGAATTATCTGGCCAAACAAGCAGCCCCAGGATCATTAGTAGGTTATTTTTTTTGGAAAGTACTCCTACATACCCATAGCAACACTTCAAGCAAACTGCCTTGGGTGTTCATCTCAATAAAACAACTTCCGCGCCGAATCGAATTTTTGAAATATCTCAGGAACCACGCCAGTTAGCAACTTCTAAGCAACGGCAAATTCAATCTAACTCCCTCCGTTCCATTTTGATCCCGGTCTCGGCGCTGTTTGACCGATATTGCTATATTGCGCGCATTAAAGGGCGTTAGGCTAGTCCCGCCAGGAGCTTCCGGAGGCCTATTAAAAATCTACAATTGAACCGCTAGCGCGTACTAAACGTATACTACGACGCACACGATCTACTAGAGGAAATCCGTAGGGGCTAGAGGGGGCCTTAAACCCTAGTTACCTCTAGTAAGGTGGTTAAGTTACTCCGATACGTATAGGAACTTACTTAGGATCTCCTATCGACGCTACAGTCGCTACTAGGTAACTAGTAGGATAAACATAGCGCCCCTCGTAAGGAGATATAGGCAATTAAGGCTACTCTTAAGCTACTAGCTAGACTAACGGTTTACTTATTCACTAAAGTAGTAGCTAGAGTACTAGGCCTAGCATATTATTAATCCTTCTATAGCCTATCGAATAGCTCCCTAGCGCGCTTAGCAGAGGTTATATATAACTACGAGGCAGTAGTATACCGTAGGGACTGTTTATAGGTTAGCGTGTTTTATCGTCTTACGAGCGTAGAACTTACTAAGTAGGTGAATTAGGCACGGGCTAAGGTAAGTTAGCTAAAACGATAGATATAGTTAGTGTTACTGGTCTTAGCCTTCGCTAGTAAAAGTTAGGCAACCTCTGCCGTGGCCAAGATCTCCAGACTCGTCCGCAGGTGACGATTTGCCTCAGGATTGGTAGATCCTTGACACATCAAGGAAATTGAATTGGTACATCTCATTGCCAGAAGCTGAACGACATGGATCTTGACATATGTGCAGTTATTAGACGCAGAAAAAAGATGATGAAGCATTGGATTTAGGTCGATAGTTGTATTCAAATCGAAGTTCCTTAAGTCGACGAAGTTTATTCTAGAAAGACAGTCCATCCCTATAGTGACGAGTCTTTGCCTTTCAATATGTGAATAACATACTTGCTTATGAGCGATAAATGATTCTGTTTATTAGGAGTTATTAGATTGGAAACCTGATTAATTAGTGGATAGTAAGGCTATAGGTACACTCTTTATAAATAGCTATTATACAGCACATATATTAGTATAAAAAGTGAGGTTTAAATACAAGTATTTTACGCAAGGCTATGCTAATGTATGACAAGCTATTCTATCCTCCTAAACGGTCGGGTGCCAAAATATCTCAGGTTGGGCGAGACGTCGAGATAAAGTGGTTTGCATCGAATTCCCAGAAGCATAGCATGCGTATGCCGTGGCGTGTTCCACTTGAGCTGGCGGTGACGCCAGGACATTTCATGGAAAATGGTCCAGGGAGCGCGCCTCTCAGCCGGAACCGGAAGATCCTCATGGTTGCGATTGGTTTGTATTCGGTTCCATGATTGGAAGGAAGACGCTGAAAAGCGGCGTAGTTCCCGCAACGGTGTTAATAATACTGTGCAATGACCTCCTAACGGATCTTAAGGTCTACCTTTAGTATAGTCAATTTCGAGAACAGATTATCCCCGCAGACACGTTTACTTCCTCGGTGACCCACTAGACCTTCCAGATAACCAATCAGAACCCCATATTTCCTCAAGTGGGGACTTTTTCTAGCTAAGTCCAAGCTTAGCGCATTTATAGTGGGGTACTAGGAAAGAAAGCGTCTGTGTCTTAGGGATACAGTCGAGGAAAATAGCTACGGATTAATCCCTTAGAAAGCCCGACTGGCACTCAACTGCAAAGGTGTTCCCTACTCGACCTCATAGGTGCCGTTGCGCGAAATTTCAAAAGTTTGCAGCAAGCTCAAAGTACTACTATACTATATCGCAAGTTTCCCGATGGTAGCGACTTCTATACCCTATCTATTATCGAAGATCCGGCCACCGGCTCTCTAGTTAGTGACTCCTTAGATATCGCGGTATACCTACAAAAGACTTACCCGAACTCGGGCGCGGGCGACCTATTCCCCACTTAGACGCTCGACTATATTTTCGTCGCCGACCCTCTAATTATTATACCGGTATCGGAATACTATGTAGGAGGGTAGGTTTTCTGAATACGTTAAATTCAACATAAGCGTTAATAGGGCCTTTAGCGTGTTACGGACCTCGAGAGGTTGGACCGCAGGAATTTGAGGAGCAACCGTGAACCAATCATCCCACGGACGCTAAGGACTAGCGTTGTCACATGCGTTTCGGTATACATACTCAGGCACGCCCCGGAAGCCCTGAGAAAAGCACTTCGGAAATGGAGCCAGGAACGGCCTCTAACTGTCACAAGTAATACACTTACTTGGCGGGACGGTTAGTAAGACGCAGGAAACGGCCACCATTTTACCGGCACTAAGGTTACACCACAACTCTAGGTGACGGTAACACAGCACGTGACGCCAAGGATATACTCCTAAGGAGTCACCAAGGAGTACGAAGGACTAGATATATAAGGACGCTCATTTCGCATCATGTATTTAGTTCTTCGCGATCAATCTCACATTGTTACTTGGTTATTACCTTTAGTACTTTGCACTTCACAGCACCTTCAAGACAACCCCACCTACAAGTAGGGGATTCACTTAGTAGCAATACTCGGTGATTGACTTACTTGGCGCGCACTTCTGGCACGTTCTGGAAGATACTCAACAGGATCAATCCCGCAGTAAGGCCTTGTAAGGCAAAAGTACGATTGAGAGATACTCTTGGAATCTGAAGTTGTGCCGAGAGGGCCGGAACCAGCCGCATCAGCACATATCGTTATTGTACCCGCTTACAATAACGACTAAGGTAACTATTGCCCTATCCGCACTAACTCACAGTGACCAGTCGGCTCCGCGTAACATAGCGTATATGTATAACTCTCGCTTTAGTGTTTCCCTTTCGATCTAGCTACTACTGAAATTAGTAAAGTTAAATTCGTTCGTCGTGTAGGTGTGTAGGTGTTTTATGCTAGGAGGACCTTGCATTAGTTAGTAATGCGCGAGAGAATGTAAAGGAATTATTCCGGAATACGCTTAGTAGCACCAGACTCTGATATAATAGTTTTGATAGCAAAGTAATTAAAGCCAAGCTGGGAGGCAATTGCTTCCTCACCAGGAATACCTAGTAGATACACATATGCCTCCTCTATCACAGATTCGCCATTCTAAGCAAATATAAGAGCCTTAACGGAGCGGAAACCGGCATATGTCATACAGGTTGTGGTATTACCAGCACCGTGCTTACTCTTGGCGATCTCGTTACCGCCAAATCGTGCGTTTGACTTTATCAACATAAATCTTAATGGTAGATTTTGCCACCTGATAACTCACGATTAATAACAGGCACCAGTTATTCATCGTTAAGCATCAGTCGATTTACCGACAACAAAATCCATTCGCCAAGTCGGATATCAGTTGATTCGTTTGGAATTCCTGCACCAACTCCCACCATGAAACGATATTGGAGCTTTCGAAACGTCCATATCATTTGGGCTGCCACACTTGCGGCGGGGACAGTACCATAAACGCTATCTGCTAGGCAAGCAATCACTATGTGATGTCAGCAATGTCTCCATATATATGAGTAAGGATCGTCTTTAGGATGCTCTAGGATGATTTTTATTTATCAAGAATGGTTTGGGAAGCCGCAATTTCCAGTGGTAAAGCACATATCCAGCCAACGGTATATTTATTGTAGTGACTCATTATCGGTGCTTTGGCTGAAGGTAGATTCAAGTTCGATATAGGATTAAAGTCTTACAATTTTGACGCAATACAGTTACACATTCTAACTTAGAACTGGGAGCCGATACATAAACGACAAACACTGGTTCATATTGCACCTGTGCACCCATAGCATCGCAATGTTTTGATTGTCCATTTTTAAATGATAATGTGAGGTCGAGGAGAATTGAGATGCCATTTCTTCGTGCCCATACAAATACTTCGTCGCGCGCAATGCTTGAATTCTAGCGCTCGCGTCCTTAGACCAGACAAAATCAAGCTCCAAACCCTTGCTCTTCAACAACCTCCCAGGCCGGTTTTCGCAACAAGACCACAGCTCCTATTATTCAACAAACTACCCCACCAGTGAAAAATACCATGGCAACCTCAGTTTCTTTCAGTGCGGCTAGCCTCTTGCTTGAACCCCTCACTGATCTCGATATTTCTTCTCGCCGCACGACCAGGCACGCGTTACACCAGATACACTTCGTTGGAGCCCTACAACCATGGACCAACTTTGAGGCAGATGTTGCAAATACATATAACGGCCAGGCCTGGAGCCTGCAAGCTTTAGCTTCAAGCTTGACGTGCAATTCTCTCACTGGCTCAGTTCATGAAGAGCAAGTTTTCGTGTCTGACGAGCGCGGTATACAAGGTCGACTGGAAGGACGAGCGGGAACAGTTCTAGGAGCTTTCTTTAAGGTTCAGAATCAGGATCTCAAGCTAGGGCCCTTTAAGGGTGCTCAGCCGCCGTATCAAGGATACCTTAAAGCCCCTGATTTTGTGCTTATGACCTCAGCCCATGTTGCTAAGGTCCTAGGAGAAGCTAAGGTTTCCTGGATAGGAGAACACTGTCTCGACAACCTAGTTCACCAATTTGAGAATGATGGCGTGGAACAACCGTTGAGGCACGCACTAGGTCAGTATTTTAAGCTATGAATAGGAAGAGATTCTTACTAACATATACCCATAGGCCAAATTGCGCGATACATGCTTGAGACACGCCTACAACATGGATTCTTAACCACGTACGAGCAAACAATATTCCTCCGAAAGATAGATGTCGGTCGAGTATGGGGCTTGGAGTATTCTCCAGTAATTCACCATCACGACAGAGGAAGCATATCGGGTAGAACAGTGTCGTTTTGTCAGAGCCTTTATCATGTTGGATTGCTAGCCCTCGCAAACTCAGCTTTTAACACAGGTACAGGCATGCGGAACCAGGTTTGGACGCGTAACGCCTAAGAGGGGACCATCTCATTCGCCACGTCTGTCAATTACATGATCGTATTGTTTCCTAGCATAGCAAAGCAAAGATTAGTGTGAGGCTGAACGAACCATTCTACTTCCTCCTTAGCTACCATTTCCAGCGTGAAGTATCCTTATCCCAGTCTCTCCATCTAACTGGAGCATCCGGTAAAGCAAGCTCAAAAGTCGCGATCCGCTGGGCAGGCTCGGTCGAACGTCTGGGTCTACCCTCTATGATCTTGCTGAAGCGACCGATGAAGTAGCTATATTGAATAAGTAAGTAAGCTAAGATAACGTGGTTCACATACAGTGTTTCAGTCTCTCGGTGCCAAACTAGATTTCTTGCCCTCTCCACGCTCGGGTACCACCCATGCTCCTTAAGCTTGCTAGGGCATTAATAATAATTAGATTCAGTGATAGAGAGAGAAGGAATATCGAACTTACACAAGAGCCTTAAGAAAGGATATACGGACTTGCTCTCTTTCATAGCTTTCAAGACCCCAAAATGGACCGGCGCCGTCATTATCGCCAAGGCGTAGCCCCGGAACAATTTCCCAAACAAGCCATATGATAAACCCCCCCGGAACTAGCCCTGGGCGATCCTGAGTACCGGTCTTGTATCCGAGGAGCTTTGGTGTGATATTTGAGCCCTTTCCAGTTAGATCGAGCAGGGAGGCTAATTCTTGCGGGGTCCATGACGTGGCTTGTTGGCCTCTGGTGTCCACATCATCCATTTCAGTTGTTCGATGGGGAACTTGAATGTAGACTCGCATAAAGGCTTTCGTTGCACGTCGTTGAGGATCACAACATAGGAATTTAGCCGAGGCGAAAGAACGGAAGCCATATGCCTTATTTTGCTCCAGGGTGGCCTGAGAGTTATGCTCGTTCAGATTCTCGAGGATCCTGTAATGGGACGAGAGGGGTCATACCTGATCGTCATACTCATTCAGCTTCTCAAGAATTTTCCACCGGGAAGAGAGGGGTTTATCAAGGGTGATAATAGTTCCAGGGTCGGTGCCCTTACGGAACCAGGGCAACGAGGATGTCATTAGAGCTGCGTTGGATGGGTGCTGTGGGTGTGGGGTGGGAGAGAGTCGATTGGAAGGTACAGTAGATCAAAGCCTAAAGTTGAGGGTGAGGCTCTTATGTGGGTCATACGTGGGTCGGTCATATCATGTGACTATCACCGGACGAAGGTCCGGCAGAACTTCCATACACATAGTGGGAGAGAAATATTCTCATTATGTCAAAGCAAGCTGAATCGGTATAGACTAGTATGCATAGGAACGAATGAAAGCTATTGGAATCATCCAAAGAAATATTGATTAATTGAAAAAAGGAAAGACTCGAACGAATGGGAAAAGGGGCAGGTACAGTAGAGTATCTAGTAGAGGTCTTTACGCGGTATTTCGACGGGGTTCGTAGGAAAATATAGAATATAAGACGCGGAATTTTAGGCAAAAAAAAAAACAAATTACTTTAGGTAAAAAACCTCTATCATAAATAGAGTATCTAGGGAGGTAGCGAAAGCCTATAAAGGATTTAGGGTGCTGACTTGTGCACTTTGGGTTCGAGAATTGAAAAGCTGACTTAGAGAATTGGTATTTTTTTGTCTTCCTAATCGGGTTAGTCTCTAATTCTGGCGGGTCTACTTTAAATACCTTGGCATACGCCCCACTCTCAATCTTACTGTGCGTAGATTACAACATAACCCTATGAACTTTTGATAGGGTAGACCGTAGCAGGGCAGAAATTAGCGCTCCCGCACGCGATCAAGGTTTGAGAGATTAGAACATTAGAACGGGACAGGCCGCATCCTGATTGGATCAACTATACGGCCTGCGGCCAACTATCCTTAGAAGAGATGATTTGACGAGGGAGAACTCTTGCTGTTTACAGGTATTTCATAAGCTACCGAACAAAAATAATACGGATAGAATGTTTCCAATCCCAATTTTCAGGTCCCAGAGAATGCAGGCATCTTTATACCGGGTCGCTAGGCCGGTCCCGCGTGGTCTTACAGCCTTAGGTTGTGGGTTGTTGTTGAACCATACGTCTGACTTACGAATACCTAGTTATGATAATCCGACATTATCCCATGTCATGGAGTCAAAGACTGGGTTATTAATAATCCTTTTGGTTGACGGATAGTTAGTTAGTTATTACATTTAGGGTCTAATGGCTGACCTAAACCCCGATTGAGCTTAGTAGTAATCTCTTTTGGACTCCGAACCAACACCCTTCGGTCGACTAAGATGCCGTCACTATTGTAGTCCATTCAGGGTCTGACACCCAGATTGAGCTTAGTATGTATCTGCTTAGACTCCGAACCAAGATTTTTGAATCACCCATCATAGTGAATATTCCTACTGCCCATTTTCCTCCGAGTATCCCTTCCCGCTTTCATTCCTTATCCACTACTCTTCACTTTCAACTGCCAAAATGTTCAGAAGACTGCTCCATACCACTCATCAGTATTTCCAACGACCACCCCCTATGTGGGTATGGTCTACTCTGGCGACTGTTACCACTGCCCGGAATCATCGCCTCGGACAAGAAAATTGGCACCTCCGACAAGCACTATCACTCAACATCGACGCGAAAGATAAGCCTAAATCGCAAGAATGTTCTGACTCGGCGCTTCGAAAGCACACTAATACTGGTTCATCTGAATTGCCTTTCTACTTGTGATATCTCTACGCACGAAGTGGGCCTTGCTTGCCTGTTAAGATACGACATCTGCTTGACGTCGCTACCTTGGATTCGAAATTCGTGTCATTGCAATTTACCAACCAGAGCATATGACGCTTGTTACAGAGACTTTCAATTGACATACCTAAGCATTGAGCAGTTCCACTCTCCGTTCGTACTTGACCACATAGCCTTCAATCCCCTTACACCCTATATCGTTTGAAGTTTCGATGACCCAAGAACCAGACTACGCGAATTGTATACTCGCTGGAGAAGTTATGATGTGACAAATTTGAATTGCTAAATAGGTATTTTCCACACTAACAGTGGGCACGGTATTAAAAAGAAAAATGCAAAGTGATATCATCCTATCTATAAGAAACATTATGACAAAAAGAAAAATAAATCAAAGCCTCAGCAACCGTCCCAATCAGGGCGATCCGCTTATTTAGCAGCGAAGTGAGGGGCGTTAATGAAGAGACCCATCAGACATCCACCAAGGGTGCCGGCGACGGGAATGGTCATGATCCAGGCGAGCAGCAGGAGGCCGACACGCTGGAAGTTGACAGCCTTGAGGGTACCGTTGCAGAGACCGACGCCGACGGTGGCACCGGTGATACACATGGAGGTGGAGACGGGGAGGGAGTACTGGGAGAAGACGAGGACGGTGAGGGCGGCGCCCATTTCCATGGAGGAACCACGGCTGGGGGAGTGGTAGGTGATCTTGTTACCCATGACTGTGTGGAGAAAGAAGCGTTAGCATCTGTATGTGAGGGAGGCTTTTCGGAGGGAGATAGTGTGGCTTACCCTTCATGATGTTGTATCCGTAGGTAACCAGACCGGCGGAAATGCACAGAGCGAGGACAGCCAGCTGCCAGACGGGGACGGGAGACTTGGCGGCAGCGGGGTTTCCGGTGGACCAGGCAGAGTAGATGGCAGCCCAGGGACCGACGGAGTTACCGATATCGTTGGCGCCGTGGGCGAAGGAGGCAGTGCAGGCAGTGATGATTTGGATGAAGGAGTAGGTGTGCTCGACCTCGTTGGGGTACTTCTCGGCGGCATCGTAGACACGCTTCATGCGCTCACCCTCGGGGGTACCAGCGATACCGCTCTGGGCACCGTGGATATCATAGTGAGCACCGTACAGGAGACCGACAACAATGATAGCAGGGATACGCTTGATCAGGGCGACGATGTTGCGCCACTCATAGATCTCACCAGCGCCCATGGGGTTATCACGGAGGAAACGCATAGCCCAGCCGAGAGGACCACGGCTCTTCAGGAGCTTCTCATGGTGACGGGCCTCGGATTGAGCCATGATCTCCTTGTAGGTGAGCTGGGCGGTCTCGGCCTTGACGAGCTTGCTCTCGTGGCCCTCCTCAGCGGGGGTGCTGGCGGTGCGAGGGTTCTTCTCCTCATCGATGGAGCCCTGGGTGGTGGAAGCCTCATCCTCGTACTCATCCTGGATAACGGCGTAGTTGGGGACCTTGGCGATCTCGGAAGCATCGGTAGGAGCGGGGCGCTTGAAGAGGAGGGGACCGTAGAAGATCATGTACCACTTGAGGGTGTGGTCCTTCTTGATGACACGGGCGTGGACGTAGGGAACGAAGAACAGAGCGGACAGGAGGCAGAGAGCAGCGCCGGAACCGACGGTCACACCGGCAATCCAGTAAGCGGGCTTCTTGCTCAGACCCAGGTTGGGAGAACCCTTGTAGACGATGGAGAGCACACAAATGGTACCAGCAACCAGGAACCACAGGGGAGAGGAGTAGACCGACCAGGGGACGGGGTTGCGGCGCATGTGGACGATGAACTTGATGAGGAGGAAGATGATGGAAGCGAAGCAACCAGAGATAACCGGGGCCATACCCAGGCCGGCGAAGATGGCACCCATACCCTTGCCATTGTTCCAGCCCCATTTGACCTTCTTAGCACCAACGGTGGCGACACCAACACCAGCAACGGCCGAGATCAGGGAGTAGGTCGAGGAAACGTGAGCGGAGTGACGAGTGCACCACATGACCCAGGACGAGGCAGCGGCCAGGGCGCAAGTGAAAGCCAGCATCTGCACAGCAGCATTGCCCTGGAAGGCCGAGCTGGGGATAATGCCGTTCTTGATGGTCTCAGCAGTTCGGGATCCGACTGTGACGGCACCGAGGAATTCGAAGATGGTGCCGAGAATCATAGCCTGGCGGTAGGAGATAGACCGGGAGGACACACTGGTGGCCCAAGAGTTGGCTACATCGTCTATGGAAGAGAAGAATATCGATTAGCATTGAGCCATTGGCCATTGCAGGCTAGAAGGTGTACAGAGTGATACTCACTGGCACCGTTGTTGTATGCATCCAGCATGGCAAACACCGTGCCGATACCGAAGATATAATCATACTGGTGAAGATAGGGCATCTTGAATGACTGGACGGGGCGAGCAAGGGCCGAGTCAAGGTATCAATGGTGTGGAATGGCTGGTACAGTACGAAATTCTGACATTGCAGCGAAGTGACATGGGCTTTATATGCACAAGATGCTCGGAAGAATACGATCTCTCTGCATATGGGGAGTGGCCCCAATTTTCCCTGGCGTCTGGGTTTCGCACATGGCACGCGCATGGCAGGCGTGTCTGGGCGAGAATGCAACAGGCGAATTGCAGGCTGTCTGATAGCCATTTCCTGGCCATTTTCACAGTAACCAGGCCACACGTGCGAGAGCGACTCGCGATATTGGCATCGCAGCCATCGCTTCCCAGGTACTTGGCAATCGTCTAGGCTCGTAGTCAGACCACAATGGCTGCGAATCAGTAGTCAGTCCCAGGGCATAATCACGCAATAGGAAACCAGTCAGGAAAGAGGAGACTCATTTCATCGAGAGCTGGGTTCATAACGAAGCAAAATCGGCGAGCTTGGCGGACCTTGGCAAAGCTGGGCGGAGGTGGATTCTTATACCTCTGATACTGCGAGTTGATGTTGCTGAGGCGGGGGCTTGGCGGGGACTTGCCGGGACTTGGCGGGACTTGGCGGGGCTCCAGGTGGGAGGGGCCTCACAGACCACCGCTTCCTATAAGACGGTCCCATTCACCCCACGTGCCCCCAGGAGAGGTCCTCGTTTCTTCACCTTTCTTTTTGATCTTGTACCAATTCACACATAACTTCCGATTGCCAACCAGTGCTCATTACACCACCAACTACTAACCACAGCGAAACCTCCGGGCGTTCTAGAAGCCATATCCCCCGCCAGGTGGTATCCTACTTATTATCTCGGGGTTCTTGGCATGTCTGACAGACCCGGTTATTACATACTGTACTTGGTTGACTGGTCGCACGTGGTTAGCTGCCTGCAATGAAGAACGAAACGGCAGCAAATTGCGATACGAGGCGAGCTGGTCCTACTACCATATTTCGAGCCATGGCTTCAACCAGAAATAAGTCAATACGAGATCTGGACACGATCCCCGATCCTTCTATAAACCCCGAGTCATTCATGCATGACAGGGACGATGTTACGGACCACTATCCGGAAACTAAGGACATCCGATTCCCTGGCCGTTGCGTATGGCGGCTGGCAGGAGCGGCAAGCTCGCGTGCCCCCGGACGGACTTTGGCTGTCTCGCTAGACTCTTTTGCCTCTAGCATGTGTCCACTTGATGTCTCGAACCGGTCGGCAAACCTGCACGGGACGTCTCGAATAATGTTACACTTGGGGAGCATGATGGTTCCTTCGATGATCCTTCGATGCCTCTAGTGCCCACGGGATCCTTTGATCGTCAACCTATCGGGACACCCGGCTTGATGTTGTGCACTGCCTCCGAACGTCTGACTTGAAGCTGCAAACAATTGTACTGCCTCTGCAGACAGCCAATGCCGTTACACGCCCGATGGATTCGAATCGGACAAGCCGCTCTACTGCGCCGATATCCTCGGGCAACTGACCCCCCTACTAGCTTGATCCTCGGCGGGCACCGACAGATTACCTAGCCGAGCATTGGAACTACATAATGCGTGGCCGAAAAAGGAAGGATGATTGGATATTAATAAAATGAATCCCATTCAAACCGTCCTTTATCAATCGACTGCGCCTTTCGGGCAACTTGCCACGCGTTGCCACCAGCACAAAATTTGACACACGCGCAAGTGGACCACGGATAGGGTCGACCACACGCGCCCGCATACCGCAACCTGCAAAATTGTCTGTCAGCTCTGTTCCCTGAGTCCTGATCCATCGAAAAAGTCGCGTGTCCCAGACTCCCCACAGAAACTGGGACGACTCACAGCACGGGATGTGGACGATCCTCGTGGTTGGAGCGTTGCAAGGTCGACGGGAGCCCCGCCAAGCCGCGATTGTCTGTCAGTGCATCTGGCCATCCTAATGTCTTTACCCGTCTCTCTGGCGAGGGATCTCCAAAGTAGCGCCGTCTGCTTGGACATTGTGTCTTCGGGGGCAATTAATAATTAGCAGGGTCGTCGGCTTCCCTCTCGGGTACGGTAGCCCGCTGCACCCACTTGTGATCGTTATTTAAGTTCCCGTTGGAGCAATGGCCAGTCTTGACCTTGTATAGCTTCCGAAAGCTTTGGCGTGGCGTAAATGGACTACTATCAGAGCTTGACGGATCATCGATTCCTCCAGGCTTCACGACTTGATGGTGGCTCAAAGTGACAAGGTATCTCATGGGTTCTCCCGTCCAAACCTTCGAAGCTATGCATTGTGGCTGCACCCCAGAACTGCCCTCCCAGGCTCCCAGCAGCAAGGTTCACTGGACTTTCCGCCCGAAGTTAATTGATCCCTCCGTAGATTTTCTTCCGCGGGTTTCGTTCTCGTTTCTCATTTCCTCTCTGGAAGGTGCCAAGATGCCAAGATAAAAACTCTCCTTCCCTTCCTCTCGCAGACTTTTGCCATCAGCCATTCGGTTGTTGGTATAGAAGCTTTGCTTTTGACAATATTAAGCCATCATTATTTTCGTGAAGATATGTAGTGTGCCCCAGAAGTTTTCTAAATACATAAAAACCTGATTCTCGAATTATATCGAAGGGTTGACATGCCAGGATTGTGCGATACACTCTCTCTACAGTACACACACACTCCCTCTCTACACCCACAACTCCCGCAAATCAACTCCCCAGGCCCACTGCGAGATACCCATAGCTCCCACGCTCATGAGGAAGGCCATCAAAAGATTCACGCCATTATTGTCCAGCCAGTCGCGACCGGCCTCGAGACGTCGGCTCTCATGGCTCTCCTCATGAGAACGTCCACCTTGGGTTCCTACCGAGGTGCCAGTACTACGGCTTCCTCGCAAGGTAGCCGCGTTGGCGACGGCCTCCGTATTACGCAGATGCGTGCTGCCTGAGACTTCGGCAGATGGGCCATGGCCAGTAGTCCCCGCTGGTTTCGTGGAGCTTGGGTGAATGAGGACCTATTGATAGCATGAGATAAGCCAGGGCTTTCTTTGACAATGCAGGAATTGAGCAGAAGTATCAGCTTACCTTTCGTCCACCACTGCCTTCCACAACCTTTCCGCTCCTCTTATCGACAACGCTTGCTTGGAGTAACCCGCCAAGTACACTGTCCAGAACACTACCAAGCAGACCCCAGCAAGTCATCGCAACGGTCCAGAGGGCGCGATCTTGGATACCGGATTTGCCGGGGCAGAATGGAAGAACGAGGGCGGATGTCAGGGCGACTGTGAATGATCCTAGGAGGCCTGCGCCGAGACCAGCTGCGGTAACACCACCGTTTGTACCGGGGGGAACTTCGCGGAGAGTGAGGGATGTGATCAGACGTGGGTTCGACTTGGATAGGATTCCGAGTTCGGAGGAGAAGGTATCAGCAGCAACGGCAGCGTAGTTTCTAGATGGATGTAGGATATCAGAGTCAGCAGAGTTCTATGGGAGGTGATATAGATGTATGATAACGCGATGGGGGGAGAGACATACGCAACGATGCCGACCATGAGGATATCTGCGGGACTCTGGCCGAGGGAGAAGCAGGATTCCGAGGGGGAGCTCTTTGATAGAACAACTGCATGTGCAATGCTGAGAGCAGTCGCGACAATCGAGTTCGCCAGGACTTGGAGATGGTTGCGGGGACCCTCGCCCCCTTCTGAGCCCGTTGCTGACAGTGTCTTTTGTGCTTTGATTTCATGTTTGACCTAGCAGAGAGCATGAGGTCAGCTTCATGCTGCAACATAGCATCGCATCCCCAGGATTGTCATACCTTTGTAACTTTAGTTCCCCCGTAGTAAAACACCGCGAGGAGCGCGAAAGGTGTGGACCACGGATGGAGGGCATGTGCGGTCGCTGAGGCTCCGGCGACAATGAGACCCAGCGGTGTGAGCGACTTTCGAGCCCAGGCTCGGTAGACTAGGCCGGCTACCGCGAGGAGGCCGACAACGGGCTTCATCGTGGTGGTCAGATGGATGGTTGGAATGGGGAGTGTAGAGGAGTATCCAGACGTCGAGCTGACAGCTCAGCTGAGGGACGGGCGATCGGCGGAGCTTTGGTGGGGCTTGGCGGGCAATCCAATCATGACACTCTTCACAACGAGGATAAGACACAGTTTGCCTTGATTTTGTTGTATCCCAACTAGGTAGCCCGTAAGGATATTCCTCTACCTAATCTCTTTTGTATTGTGTAGTGCCCTGGGCTTGATATTCTAGATACGAGACCAAAATATATCTGGCGGCAATTCATGCTTCAGGTTCTTGATAAATATATAGAACGACCACGAAAGACGATCAAAGATGAAATGCACTATTCTGCTCATTAACCTCACAAAACCGCCAAAGTCCAGCCTTAACCGCCGCATCCCTAACAGAACCAAGTTCCTCATCACTCACAGCACGATTAATCTCCGCATACCTCACCTCCTCCTCCTGTCCACTCTTCCCCCCACCATCTCCCTCTCCCTCACCCATCCTCACCCTCCTCGTAACCCTCCTCTTCTTCCCAACATGTGCATCAGGATGATACTGCTCCATGATATGCACATAAAGATCCCTCGAAACATTCCCAGCAAGCCAACGCATAATCTCCCGTCCCTCATCCTGCTTTCCAGGCATGACCAGATGGCGCAGGAGAACGCCCTTTTTCGCAATCCCGTCTGATGTAAATGACAAATCGCCGACTTGTCGATGCATCTCCTTGATACTTTCCTTCGCTGTGCGGGTGTAATCGTCTGCTTTGAGTAGTCGTTTTGATGTGGCATCCTTCCAGACTTTGAAGTCGGGGAGATATATGTCCACAAGGCCGTCGAGGAGTTTAAGTGAATCGAGCGAGTCGTAGGAAGATGTGTTGTAGATTATTGGAATGCGTAGGCCCATGTCCCTTGCAGCTAGGATGGAGAGGACGACTTGTGGGACGACATGTTCCGGAGTGACGAGGTTGATGTTATGTACATTTCCTTCTTGTTGGAGCTTGATATACCATTCGCCCAGTTCTTCGGGGGTAAGGTCAAACCCATTGCGTTGGTGAGCAATGTCCTAAGCAAATCGGTTAGTCTCCCCGAACCTTAGATGCTTTCCATAAACATGCCCGCGACATACATGATTCTGACAAAAAACACAACGAAGATTACACCCCGAGAAAAACACCGACCCACTACCATGAAAGCCCTGAATACAGGGTTCTTCCCCGCGATGCGGCGCAATCACATTGACTTTAGCTGTCTGCGCGCCGATTAGACATACCCCGGTCTTCTCGTATCGGTTTACCCCGCATTTTCGGGGGCAGAGATTGCATTCGCGTAGATGGGCGTATGCTAGGGATCGTTTCTTCGAGGCATCGATTGAACTTATGAGGTTGTAGCGGGGAATGTAATCATCTAGGAGAAAGGCTGGGGGGATTCCGATGAAGCGTTTGAGGGTGAGGGGGGCGTGGGAGATGCGATGCTGAGTTGGGGGGAGGATGCGGTGGGAGAGTCTGGTGAAGGTGTGCATGGTGAATGTATTTACTTGATCATTTCTTGAATCTCTGGCTTCTTCGTCTTTTTCTGAAGTGAGAGTTGTTTGAAAAGAGAGTTGATTTGAGTTGGAGAGTAGATATGGCTTATCTCATCGGTCACGTCATAACCTTCTGGAAGTGGACCTTTGATAGTGTCCAGAGATGATGCTGATCCCATGTGGAGAAGATAGTATTCTATTGCAAAGCTACACATAGAGAGACTCTCTACTCTCTTATCTCTGCAATTGACGAGGATCGTGGTATCTTCAGTCAAATTATCCTTTCCGGTTACAGTCACATTGATAGACGATCCACATCTTTCATTTTTTAAGATGTATACTAGTGCGTGCTATAGTGCAATCCATTTAAACCCCATCGTGTGCAAGAAATTCAAGACAAAACATCAACAAGTATGTATAACTCTTCTCAAAGGGTATTTCATATGTGCAACATATTAATAAAAAAAATCAGAGAAAGAAATAGACAAGAAACATCTGCTCTCCGTTGCGCCTCGCCTCGGGGTATGTTCGTTTAAACCAACACATAATATACAAACAAAAAAATCAGAATCAAGCATCGAATAGTTGAATAATCCTGGAAACCTCATGTTTTTGGGTCGACCACATGCTTCGTAGCCTGTCAAACGACAGGACTGGAACCCGAATCGATTAAAATTGGAAAAAATAAAATGGCGAATGATGTGAAGAAGACATTATGATGAACTCGGCCAGCGATGGGGGAGGGGAATCGAGAGGCTTATAGATAGTGTGAGACTTATAGGGCAAGACCACTGCCGTCTCCGCTCCAGCGGTATAGGGCAAGGACTTCGCGTCGGCGTTGTTGTTGCTCGCCGAAGTCTTCGGGGACTCGTCCGCGCACTTGGGCGAGGGCGGAGCGCATTACCTTTCGGAAGGTTCTCTGGAAGAAGAATGTTAGGTTAGTATGATGAGTTGGTAGGATCAGTGGAGGGAGGGTATGGTACCTGATATTCTGTGTTCAATGTCACAACGCATGCCTCATGTGCCCGCACGATCGTTTCACAAGCTCTGACAACACTCGGACTGGCATCGCCCTGCAATTTGTCCGCGGTCAAGAGCAGGAGGAAACTACCCTGTAACAGGTAGATGCCAAAGAAGAATGGCATGAAACTCAGATCGGGATCATACTCGAGTATATCCGAAGCGGCTTCGGCAGCGCTGACGGCATGGCCCATGGCCGTAATAAAAGAATCAGATGAAATCCAGAGATCATTGTCATCCAACAGATTGATGGGATCCCATTTGCCAGCCAGTAAGATGTGAAGCACGTGCATGATGTGGGTGCCATAGGCGACAACCATTCTTGTATGTACGATTGACTCGCTGACATGTGATCCGACCGTGCTGCTGTTGGACCGACCAGATGGGCTGACATGGTTGATATGTGCACCTTCCATCGCCGTGTCATTATCACCACCCAAGGCCAATGAGCTGGTATACCGAGCCTCAAATTCCTTGAGGCTTTGCGCGTAGACGTCCAATTGTCGGGTGATCTCCATGGCTTGGCTTTCCCATTCACCGCTGTTTCGGAAATGAAGGCCAAATCGAGGGTGATTCCGAGCATGCTGTAGATCCACAATTTCGCCGAGGATAGACATGAGCGGTAGGAAATAACCAAAGGTGCTGTGGCTGGTGCATTCGAAGGCCGGGCCTGCACGTCGGTAGCTGGCAGCGGAGAAGTCCCCGGCTTGCCAAAGATCGTCGTTCATCGGTTGTAGTAGACCTTCACATTCCTTATCCAGCAATGTCAAGGGACGATTGTAGCAGAGAGCGAGATGGCGATCCATCACATAGAGTAGCCACCAAATGCGGCGACGCTCTTCACGTTCTTCTTCCGAGAGATTAACCGAGGAGCTTCCAGGCCCATGGCCCATTGAGTTCAGAAGCGACGTCGGTTGCCTCTTGTTCCCGTTCAAGTCCAAGTCTGATTCACCCTCTAATTCGCCATCTTGACGATTATTAGCATTAGGTGGTAATTCGCGACCCAGCTTAAGCTCTCGTGCGAGCGACCATGCCGCGGTCCACCAACGCATACTGGCAGCCTTGTACTCGCTCGCCGATACTACAGTCGCCAGATGGACGTATGTTGCAACGTCATCCACGGCACCGGTCGCGCTGCTCTGTGCCCCCAGCTGGTCCATCGACACACCAAAGCCTCCCAGGGCGACACCGTTGATGACCATATTCGCCGCATAGTTCGGTGACGCTTCTCCCGTGGCGGGGCCATGGATCAGAGGTCGCAACAAACCAATGGTGAGTTCCAGTAGTTTCTGACAGACACGCCCCCGTGCAGATGGGGGCGAGGTCAAGAAGGCCGCTTCACTCGTCTGAGCCGCGACCCAGAGCATACTGGCTAGCAGGCCCGGGCTGCATACTCTCGGCTTGGTAGGGTGAAGGAAAGATTGCTTGCGGAAGACGAAACCAACGACATAGGGCGACAATGGTGACATGTGTGAAGAAGAGGAACTCGTAAAGTAGACATCGAGAAGATCGCAGGCGAGGGACTGAGGGATTATGGAGGCGATGTGAGGTAGGACTGGTTGCAAGACGGGGTATCGTAAAGAACTGGCAAATGGAGCCATGCTAAAGGACGGGAAGTTTGCTGGTGATGGCGATGGAAGAGGAAGCCAGCTGGGGGACTGTGCTGGCGGGGAGAACCCTCCTAGAAATGATGCGGACGGATTTTCTGCCGAGCCACCGAGTCGGAACTGGCCGATTGAGTTGGCGTTGGTGTCGTGCGAGTTCATTAATGAATATGCGCCGTCATGGTACCCGGATCCAAATCCTTGAGAGTGAATCATCGCAGCTGGCGACCGAGGATTCCCATTCTGTTGCATCATTTGCAAAGAGCGCAGATCAGGTACCGACATGGATGGCCGGTTCGAATCTGGTACGTTTCCATAGTTCAGTGAGATGCTATCAATGCCAGAGCCTACCGATTGTTGAGGATGGCTCGCGGCGGGATGGTTGTTTTGCGGTATTCTCGATATGCCCGGAACGCTATGATTGCGCAGGGGTGGTTGGGCGGATTCAGGTACCGCGCGAGCGGCGTCGAAGGCCGGGTCGTAAGGCATATTCACCTCGTGGGAGTTCTGACCATTTGGCGAGTTACCATGTACAGAGCCGCCGTCTTGAAGTCCCTTGTCACTGGTGGAAGTGGAGACTGCAACAGCTGCCGCAAGATCCTTTTTCGAGGCTTTCCCGCGCTTTTTCCGCTCTCGCGCATACTCACAACTGAGCCCAAATTCTAGAAATATTTGGTGGTTAGATTTGATAGGCCTACGGGTGGTGTTGGGAAAAGAAAAAGGGGAATGAGAGCCTACCGATGCAATGTGCGCACGGTTGCTGCCCGTCGCATTTAGTTCGCAGCTGGTTGCATTGATCGCAGGCCCGGCTAATCCTGCGACGTACGGCCGTGGCGGTCGAGTTCTTGCGAATGGCCGACCGGGCATCTACGAGAGGATCATGTTGTTGTGAGGAGGATTTGCCTCCAGAATGTGTGCCATTTTGTTCACGATAGGTTGGTGGCTCCAGCGCCTCGGATTCGCTGACGGGTTTGCCCTCGGAATCAGTCGGAGGATTGGACGCGCTGGCTTGCCGCGCCAGCTGTAGTTGCTCGAGCGCATACTGGGAGCCTTCTGCAAGCGTGTCCAGCCCGGGGGTTTGAGATTGGGCCATTCGATTAGGTTGCGGCCGGGACGAGAAGGGGGAGTAGGAATTGGCGAACGATTGGAGAGAGGTGGAGGTGGTCGACATGCTTCTTCTCCTCGGGAACTAGACCTGCAGCGGCATAGAGTCAAGCCGATCCACACAGATCTGGGCTTTCGCCCCTCGGTTGAGATTTGGGGGAGGGGGGGGGAGGGGAGGACAGAGATTGAGGTTGTGCGATTCAGCGGGAAGGTAAGAGCGATTGCAGCAGTTTTGTCAGGAGTAGTCCAACGACATAATCCAGGTAAGTGTGTCAGAAGGAAAGGAATACCCCAGACGGGAGGTCGGGTGGAGGTGGACCCTTGGTTTTTTTTTTTCCCGGAACCGAGCGCCGGAAGCTTAACCGTCAGACAATATCCAGCCCAAGAATGAAGGACTTGGGAATGAAGATAGAGAGTAAAATGATTGAATGGAGGAAAAGCAGAGACCGGGATAGTGAATAATCTCGAAGAGTTGCAGGATTTCGGAGGGGGGAAAATCTGGAGAAGGCGGGGAAAAGAGAGGCACGTGGTGAAAAGAGCCCAAAAGCGTCGTCCGATGGGCGAAAAGAGAACAAGTACGAAGTACGACCTTCGGGACCACCTGGTTGAACACTCGGTGTATGATGATGGCTATATGTGAGATGTGCTGGAAAGTCGAACCAGAATCGGCCACTGGTTCGTGTTCTCAAACCGCCAATAATTTCACTCCCCCCTGGGCCCTGGGGGGCGGGGAGGAGAGTTGCAGTGCGGAGTACAGCCCATTTCGCTTACGGCCACGGAAGGTTTTACCGGGCCGATCGATTCAAATGAAGTATATACAAGACTGTCTACTCGAAGTTTAAAAGATGGTTCATAAGGAGATAATAACATGGTCGATTCCGATTCTGTTCTGAATATGTATGATCTGTTGAAAGCAAGAAGCTAGTTTGGTATGTACAGGTCCTTCAACCCATCTCCACCAGGCCTTTTCAGTCCCAATAATTTGCCACAGTCCATTGCAATTAGCCATGAAACGGAGTCGGGGAAGGTGGTCATTTTTTATGTAGCGTTCGGACAGGGATGAGGGATCAGTGCCTTATATGCCGGGATTCATTGGCCGTCCGAACTGCCGGCATCAGCCAACTACAAAAACTCACCGATTGCCTCCCTTCTTCACGGCCCTGAAAGCGACGGGGAATACGAAATGGAAACTGAAATGGAAACTGAAATGGAAACTGAAATGGAAACTGAAAGGCTCGCTAGAAGAATAATGGACAAATGAATCGAACCACCGGAAAAGTGAAAAAAGTATCCTGAAACAGTCTGGAACGAGGAGATGTTCCTGCTTTTGGGATCATCGCCTAATCCACGGAGAAGAGGGTCTAGAAACGTGTGGCACTCTGTGTTGGGCTGAGAGTCTGCAGTCTAGCCCCAATCCTGGTTGATGTCTGGTGTCAATATAGCCGGTTTTGCCTAATATCCGGGTTTCGGGGAGAAGAGAAACTGTGGAAGTCTGGGGTAAACCGGGTGTTGTATCCTGGTACAGTAGTAGCAGTATTACTACGTACTTTTATGCTATTCCTTGCCACCTGCCAAGGGGGAAAACCCGACCGAACTCTTGATATGACGAGCCAATGAAATCAATTCTTGGAAGTTGGCGATGAAAGTCACCCAAAATCAGTCTCAATATTGAGAATTGACTCTCCTTTGATGCACGGATTGTTTTCTCTTTCCTACTAAAGTTCCCGATGTAACATGACAGAGATAAGGCCGTGTGCCCCTCACTTCCGCGATAAAAGCGGAGTCGACCGAGGCATCGGCTGCTCTTCTTCTCTCCCACAAACAACACAGCCAAGATGTCAGCCCAGACCCAGACTATTGATCAAGTCCTTGACGCGATCCCACTTCGTTACCGGGGACCCGGTGGTGCGGCTGTAATCGTCCAGAATGACGAGGTCATCGGCCAACGTGTCTGGGGATACGCCGATCAATCTCGTCGCATCCCCGTCGAACCATCCACACAATTCCCGATATGCTCCATCACCAAGCAATTCGTATGCGGGTTGATGATGGATCTCCACCGAGATCCGACCCCCGCGATGGCTGCCAAGGGCGATGTGCAGAGTCAGTTCGTGGAGAAGCTTCATGAGTTACTCCCCATGGCTAAAGAGAAGGGCTTGACGCTTCAGAATCTGTGTGATATGCAGTCCGGTATTCGTGATTACTGGGCTATGACCACTCTCTGGGGCGCGAAACCTGATGACGAGTTTTTGATTGAGAGAGATTGTCCTCCGATGCTGGATAGGACTAAGTCACTTCACTTCGAACCCGGAACGGAGTATTCGTATTCCAATGTGAATTTCTATCTCCTGGGACGAATCATCGAGCGTGTCACTGGGGAACCACTTGGGAAGCTGCTCGAGGAGAGAATTCTGAAGCCGGCGGGGATGACAACTGCACTGCTCTGTCCGAATACCGCGCACCACCCTCCTCCCTGTGTTGGTTACGAAGGGGACGAAAACCACGGATTCTCTGATGCCGTCAACCGGATGGAATGGTCCGGCGATGCTGGATTGGTCGCTTCTCTCAATGATATGATCGCCTATGAGAAGTACCTCGGCCGACTATATGCTGACCCGCAGAGCTGGTACCACACTGCGACCAGGCCACAGACCTTTACTGATGGTGCGACTGCGAGATACCACTACGGTCTGGTCTATGTGGATATCAATGGTATCGACTCGATCGGTCACGGTGGAGCTCTGAGGGGATACAGATTGCATCGGAGACATGTGCCAGAGGAGCATCTCTCCGTCGTGGTTCTATTCAACCACGAGGCCGATGCATCAGCAGCAGTCGACGATATCCTTCGAGGCGTATTGAATCGACCAAATCCCGAAACCGCACCAGTAGAGCCTGCCACCGAATGGTATGGTATTTTCCTCGACCAGGCCACTCAACTAGCAATCACTGTCGCCAAGAGCTCGCGAGCAGGAGAAGTCTCAATTACATACGGCGTTCACTCGGAGTCTGCACCACTCAAGTTAATCGACCCGAAGAACGGTAAATCCCGCTCAATGACCGGTTCTATCGACGGGGATATCCTACGCATCCACCGCATATCGGAGAACAGGAAACTCGAAGCTCGGCGCCTCACTCCGCGTGAGACCAGTTTCAAGGAACCAGCCTTACCGGGCGAATACTACTGTGCTGAAGTCGACTCCACATTCCACTGCACCGGTGGAGCAGGATTGTTGTATGGATGCTTTGACGGATATCTGGGGCAAGGTATCGTAACGCCGATGCGGTATCTTGGGGATGATGTTTGGGCCTTGAGTTGCCCGCGTGGATTGGATGCGCCGGCACCTGGAGACTGGACGGTGGTTATTCACCGTGATGATAGTGGTTCGGTTTTGGGCTTTAAGATTGGTTGTTGGCTGGCTAGGGGACTGGATTTTGTCAAGAAGCAGTAGATTTCGTTTAACGAACAGCTCGTCTCACACTGTCATGTTCAAAGCGAGGGAGATATTTCTCTTGTGCATGTTTCAAGCATACGGTAGCCTATACAGGATCCAGAATATCGTATTCCATCATGCCGCCTTCAACCTTGATATAGTTTGGCCGGCATGCTCAATCATATTTCTTGTTCATGTGTACATTTCCAATTGCACCCTACGGCAAAACATACCCACCATCGATAAGCACATCACTCCCAGTCATATAAGTCGAAGCATCACTTGCAAGATAGAGATATAATCCCTTAATCTCCTTCACATGCCCCTGTCTACCCAAAGATGACATGCGATACGCCTCATTAAGGCAAAGCGGGCTAGCGCCCATCTTAGTGTCGAAGAAGCCCGGAGAAACGATGTTGACCCGGGCAAAGTTGCGCCACTCGCGGGCCAGAGACTTTCCAAAGTGGGTGACAAATGCTTTCGTGGCATTGTATACGGGTTGATCAACCGGCACGTTGACGATATGGGCACTCATGCTTGAAGTTATGATGAGGTTACCGAAGCCCTGACGTTGGAAGACGTGGCCGGCGTATTTGGCGCAGTAAACAATTCCGTCAACTGGGTGCATGTTAGAAAATTGATCATGACTAGGGATCTACATAGGAATTTCGTACCGTTCACGGACATCTGCTTTTGATATTCGTCAAGAGTTTGCTCTAAGATAGGCTTTGAAATAGCCATTCCTTTTGCAAAGGTCAGTTTGTGCCGAGTGACACGATTCTCATATGTGTCATGTCACTCACCTGCATTGGCAACGAAGACATCAATCTTGCCGAAATCTTCAACAACCCGTTCCATGGTACTAGAAACCTGTGTTGACTCGGATACTGCATCAGAAAGGGTGAGTATTGTACAAGTTCCCTTCACATTCGAAATCCGTGAGTGCTTACCATCCACTTTGTAGGCAGCTGATTTCACGTTGTGTAGACTTGCCAGCTCTTGAGACTTTTCAATTGCCGCATCGTTCCTTCAATCATGATAGTCAATACGGCCTCTTTGTAGAAACCCCGGACCGGATAACTCACGAGTTATACCACAGAGCGACATTAGCCCCAGCTTCAGCCATAGCCTGTGCAACAGCCAGGCCAATTCCATCTGCAGCGCCATTAACGACGACAACTTTGCCGTCTAGACGAAATTGTTCCAACACATTGGTAGGCGTGTTGGGGAAGGGTCGGGGGAATCCCTTGCGTCCTGCGGGGCTGTCCTCGATGGTCATAGACATGTTGCAGTGTATATGTTTGTTGTGATGAAGAGTATGTGTAGGAAATGAAATCTTCAAAAATTCTCTTCGGTTGGTTTTATAACATAGCAGTTGTAACTAGGCGACCCACTTGCTTTCGGTATACTGTCCGCCGGGGTGGGCACTTGACGCGGTACATTAGGGAGGGGATCATGGATACTGACTATCAGGCCGAACAGCTGATAGTGAAAGCTTCTGTTCTGTTCAACTTTCCGCTACCGCTTAGGTCTTCGGCTAACGGGGCAGAACAGCGAGAAAGAAGTGAAAGTAAGTCCGGCAACTTCTGAAATCTCTGGAGTTGTTTCCTCAGGGTGGCTATTCTACCTCAAGTACTTGGGATTTGATGGCCAAGTCAAGCAGTACAAGAGCGACTGTTACCACCAAGACCCCGCCATCGGGAATTAACCGAGACCACTCTGGGGTGAGTCGCTCTTCCTTCGCCATTCTGACCCACCTTCACCTATCGGCATTTAGTGCCCCGATGTCTCTAAAGTTACGCTCGCTCTATTCCTGGATGCCCCCCGCCTCTGTTGGGGTTTCCCATGATGACGGCATGAGTGGAACGTGAGCAAAACATGTGTACTGCGAAAGTCATCGCCATTAGCTAGGTTGGTATCACAACCCACGTTTGTGTTTGCTATTCTCCGATCGATATTGAGGATCAGATCGGACAGCGAATTTCCGATCGTGGGTCAGCCTAGTTGTACTTTGATTGTACAACGACGCTGTCTGCATCTAGAAGCTGGATTCTTTCCTGCATGCAACTATTTAAAGTACGAATTTAATCATCCTCGAGCATCTTCCACACTTTCTAATGCATTTCTTTTGGTTCTAACCCCCTTCCATATAATTTCTACGGCTGTGACATAGATTCTCCTTGTTCTCACCATGGCCGCATCAAATGGCCTGACCGACCGTGATGCTCTCGCCGCAAGGTCTATCCCGTCGATGATTCTCAGCGATGGCAGCCCCGCATCAATGACCCCGCCTCCATCTTCTGCATCCGAGACCGACCCTGCTGTTGGTGCCCAAAAGAGATTCTCTGTTCGAGGAAACGCCGTCGTCACAGGAGGTACCGGGACACTAGGCCTTCAAGCCTGCGAAGCTCTGCTTGAACATGGCCTCCAGGGGCTCATGATCTTGGATGTCGATCCCGCAGGCAACGAAAAAGAGCTCACAAGATTGAGATCGAAGTTTCCCAGCGTCAAGATTTGCGCTCAAAGAGTTGATGTCACAGAAGAAGATGCAGTTCGCGAAGCAATGGAAGAGACAGTTCGTCTACTCGGATCAGTTGATATCCTCGTTTGCTTTGTCGGGGTCGTCGGCTGTATCGAAACCCTTGAGATGCCTGTCTCACAATGGCGAAAGATCCTCGATGTCAATACTACTGGATCATTTATCTGTGCCCAGGCAGCTGCGCGAGAGATGGTCAAGCAAGGAAGAGGAGGCTCGATTACCTTCGTGGCATCAATTTCGGCACATCGCGTCAATTACCCACAACCTCAGGTGGCATACAATGTTAGCAAGGCTGCTCTGTTGATGCTCAAGAGCTCCCTTGCTGCAGAGTGGGCCCGTTATGGTATAAGGACCAACAGTGTGAGTCCGGGATACATGGACACAATCTTGAATGAGGGAGAGGGACTAGAGGCCCACCGGCGGATCTGGGCTGAGCGAAACCCCAGTGGACGTATGGGAGTTCCATCTGAGCTTACAGGGGCAATTGTTCTCCTTGCTAGCTCCGCCGGCACTTATATGAATGGTTCGGACATTCTTGTTGATGGAGGTGCAACTGTGTTTTAATAGCTATAATATGTACTTTCAAGGTGTACACACATAGTAAAAAGGGCTCTAGATACTGGATTGTGATACTGAATTGTGATGGTATTCTCGACCTGATGACCATTGTGGACGTTCAAGGATATTATAGGATGAAATAACAAACATATCAACTGCCTATTTACTCCGTAGAGAATATTGCATTTCCGAGTGTTGCCAAAGGCACGCCTGTGTTGCCAATGGGGGGTGTGGGCGACTAGGCTTGCCTGAAGCAATACCCCACTCCCACTATAGGTATTGCATCGGGCGACTGCGGTCCGATGATCTCATCCAGCAAGAAAGAACATTGCCCCGCGAAGAAAGAAGCTGTATCATCGTCTGTCTTTATCTCCAATCTGAGAATACATGCAGCGCTGGGGAACTGAGATCGGTCCTCTTGAAGCAAAGGTTGATCTTAGGCTTGATACTCCTTGAAAATGCCGAAGGTCGGACGTCCACCGTCCGGTCCCCATGATCTTCGAGCGGAAATTACTCATATTGAGATTTTGATCAATTTAATACTGACTTTTAATAGTGTACAGAGTGCCGTGTAAGAAAAGTCCTATTTTTCTGTGCCGTTCATCGCTGATTGCAGAGATCTTACAGAAGCGAAAGAGCAAGGTAGGCCTCCTAAGCACTGAAGATCTTCCACCATCAGCGTAATTTAAAAAGCAATCAGTGCTCTGGTTCTTTACCATGCTCATACTGTACTCGTACAAATAAAAGTTGCGTCTTTAGCCGGCCCCTATCTCGTACGCCTCTCACAAGAAAGTGAGTCCCCAAATTACGATGTATGCTTATCTGTTCTCACACCGTATAGAAATCTGGACGCAGCTGAGCTACGGTGTGCAAAATTAATCTCTTTAATTCAAATAATTGATCAGGAGATCGATATTCATGCTACCCTGGATTCAATCACAGGAAATGGGACGCGAGAGTCCACTGTGGTTCTGGAGAGGCCTGAAGCTCTAGAATCTGATCCAGAGATTGCTCCCTCGTTGGATCGATTTGAATGGAATGAGGCATCGAATATGTCTCCATCGCATGTACAGAAAGAGCCACCTAATGGGATGGCTGTACTTCCAACAAAAACGGTCAGATGCAGGCTACCTTGGTAAGATTTCCTATCTCTCCGGAACAAATCTGAACAGGCACTAAGTTGATCGTACCTAGGCAACACATAGGGTTCGACCATGCTCAATGCAATTCCGGGCTTTTTCCCCGATAGTACCATTCATTGTTCAAGAAACCGACCACATGGCTCTCCAGCCAGTAACATGACGAATAGCCCTTCACAACTTGTGAACTCTTGCAGACGGTCCTACCCTAGAGAGTCTTGTCGACGCATACTTTGGATGGTATAACCCTTCTTACCCTATCCTTCACGAGAAGACATTCCGAGAGCAGTTTCAAAGTCACAGTAAAGTTCACCCACGGTCAAGTTGGCACGTTATATTCCATCTGGTCCTTGCAATCGGCCACTGGATTATAGGGGAAGAATCGGAAGCCGAGCAATCCAAGTATTACATGGCCGCACGGTCATGCATGTCAATGCGCATGCTAGAGTCTGGGACCCTTCTTACAGTCCAGGCCTGTCTTCTGATGGTAGGACTACCAATGAATTTTCCCACTATTGAGGCATCATGGAACTGATCGTGTGCAGGGCAACTATCTTCAAAAACGAGACCGACCTAACACCGGCTACAATTGCATTGGAATTGCGCACCGAATGGCACTGGGCTTGGGTCTTCATCGAGAGTTTCCTACAATAACGATAGAAGATACACTCTCCAGTGAGCGACGAAGAGTTCTCTGGTGGATAGTCTATTGCTTCGACTCGGGCTTTAGCATCACAACTGGAAGGCCTATAACGGTCTCTGACTCTTTTATCGAGACTCGCCTCCCGCGAAACATTGATGATTCGGTGCGACGAACCAATCGTTTTCGACACAGCTCATTTCACTAAACTTTGGTTACAGGCTTGTTCATTAGAATCTGCCTTGCCACCAGTAATGGATTTTCCGACTACTTATTCGGCAATTATTGCGCAGTCACGTTTAACATCAATCGCCAACGCCGTATTTGGTGAGCTGATATCTTCGACAAACAAGACATCATGGGACCTGAGGGTTTCTCAGGCAGTCAACCATCAATTCAATGCATGGAAGCTATCACTGCCTTCTTATTTCATTGCCCATACGATTCCAGAATGGCTCCGTGGTCCACGAGCAATAATTATATGGAAAGAGCAAAACCTTCGCATGATGCTTTGGTGGGGGACTCAGAAATTATGCAATCTGCCGTCCGATCACGAAGAAGCCCAGAACATTTGTCTTCGCACAGCAGTTGAAACGATACAGGAGATCACTAATTTCATTGACAATAATCTCGACATAGTCCACGCCGGTCTCAGTTGGTATGCAACCGACTTCCTCTTTCAAGCAGTAGTTGTCCTCAGGATCCACCATCTCCAACCATTCCATGTTGTTGAATCGGGGCTGGAAGAAAGAAACCAAGACCTTTGGCTCTCATCTGTGTCCAGAGCTCGTGACGGATTGGCTTCCTTGAGCCAAAAGGATAAAGCTGCAACCCGGTTCCTGTCTGTTCTGAACCGGTTACGAGATCATATTCAGCAGCAAGCCCTCGGGCAACCCTCAGCTATATCTAACGGTACTCGGTCTAGCTATCAAGTCGATCTCTCGCAAGAAGAGGTCAAAATTCCATCAGCTTCACTTGCTGTGGATCCTACACTTCAAATGTTCTTTGAAGATCCTTCGTGGGGCAATGATCTATTCCATGGTCTGAGAGGGTTTCCAAGCAAGGATGAGGTGGGAGTACTTGATTATGTCCCATCAAACACATATTAGCAGGCGATAATTCGTGGAAGATATTGATCCTAGCCTATACTATCACTACCCTGTATCTGTTTGCATTAGCTTCGGTCCATGGTACCCAGTAGGTGCTCTGAGAGACTCGACCACATGAAGTACCTCCATACATAGAGGGTTTTGTGAACATGACACAATTCAGGCCATTAATTCTTTGGAGTCAGCCGCAACTTGATATTAAATCTCCCTCGGGTATGACATAGGAGCCGAGAAGTCATTGATCACGACTGGACAGTCTTTCTACGAACCCTATCACCTTCCACGGGCCACTATAATTGCATGAGTGGCGGAACACGAACATTTTTGTATGACAAATTCATCCTTGGACACGTTGTGACTTGAACAGGTTGTCCGTGCATTTTAGCAGCCCAATCACAATGCCCAGAAGCTTTGGGCGCTGCAGTTTCGAGCATGTGTTGCTATGTTGTGCAACGATGGCCGCCTTAGGCGCCCATAGTATGCTGTCACTTGCTTGAAGCTAGCCACAAAAGATGTTCTGTCCGCAGCCTTGTCATGCATATATGGTCCAAGTGCCGAATGACAGCTAGCGGATTTCTGTAATGGAGGGTCGCCAATGCGGGGAGGCTCAGAATAGCTAGTCTCGTATCTGCGATAGATCACGCCTACATATGATTAACTCGCAAACATTCTATTCTTCATTGCATCTAAGATAGTTTTTCGATACTATCGCCAAAGGTCAAAATGCATCTCTCGTGGCTCTTGAGTTGTATTTCAGACAATACCCATATTGCTGGGACATTTGGTATCCTTGGTGTCTTGTTCCATCTAAGTATACTCACCAGCGAGATTGACAGTGCTGTTGGTAGCTTGCTTATTGGTGCTTTCTTCACATGGTCTGGCCTGACTGTATCGCTCACGAAAGTACTGGACGTTGATTTTGTCATTGCGATCGCAAAATCCTCGCTAGCTTGCCTTTCTTTCATCGTGGGCCTAGGGACCAGCACCGTGGTCTATCGATTATTTTTTCATCGCTTGAGACATTTCCCTGGGCCGTTGGGCGCGAAGATCAGCCGGCTTCATACAGTATGGGTCACTCAACTCTCTGGCCTCAGATATCATCTTGAGTTGGAAAGGCTACATGCCGAGTTCGGAGATTTTGTTAGAACAGGTCCATCACTCTCTTCCACCTCCTTAAAGGTATAGAAATTCTGACTTGTTCCATTAATAGGACCTCGTGAAATTTCTGTCAACCGTGCGTCAGCGGTACGCATCGTTCATGGTCCGCAATCAAAGTGTTCAAAGGGGCCATGGTACAGCCAGCTTTCCGACGATCCCACCAAAGTCAACCTAATAGCTTTGAGAGATCATGAGATACACCGAGGACGTCGAAGGATATGGGACAAAAGTCTTGGACCAAAAGGTTGAGTGAAATTCTTTTTCTAATTCTAGTCAAGAAGCTAACTTAACACATGCTGAATCATAACTGTAGCACTTTCTAGCTATCAACCCCAAATTCAGAAGAAGGCCGACATTTTGATCAAACAACTCCATGAGCGGGATTCCAAACCCATCGATATCACGCAATGGACTCAGTATTATACTTTTGATGTTATGGGCGTGATCGCATTCAAGAAAGACTTTGGACAGCTCGAGGACGGTGCGGAACATTATGCAATTACTGCCATGCATGCACAAATGGAACAAATTGGTCTTCTCGGTGTGATTCCATGGCTGCTGCATTTGCTGGTCCGTATTCCTGGACTCGCTGGCCCATTTGCGGTCTTCAACAATTACACCATTGAGCAAGTCGAGCAGCGAAAGGCGGTATGAATGAACTCGGAGTATCACGAATATGCTTGACCACTGACTGATAGATGACAGGAATGGCGTCAGGATACTGAAAAAATACCGACTGATGTCGTCTCCTGGCTATTGAAAGCAAAGGATGATGGTGATCCTTCTGCCCCAGCTGGAAATCTATATCTCTTTGATGAGGGCAGACTTGCAATTGTCGCTGGAAGGTCCGTTAAGTGTTCTCATTCGATCTGTATAACAAACTTCTGATTCAAATAGTGATACCACTGCTTCAACTCTCGCACACGTTCTATACTATCTGGCAACTCACCCGGAAGTCTATAAAAGGTTGCAAAAGAACGTTGATGAAACACAGGGTGTCCACGATTTCATCCATCCCTTGCCGTACATTGATGCAATAATCAATGAGACCCTTCGCTTGAAGCCAGTTGTGCCTAGCGGTCAAACGAGGGTCACGCCGCCAGAGGGTCTATTCATTGATGAAACTTGGATCCCGGGAAATACTATTATGGTTGTTCCTCAGTACGTCGTGCAGCGAGATGCGCGCAACTTTCCTCGTCCTTTGGAGTTTATTCCAGAGCGATGGCTCGAGAAGGAATCAGGCTTGATACTGGATAATCAGGCCTTTTTTCCTTTCGCTATAGGTAAGAAACTCTCTTCCAAAAGATCCAATCGACAATATGGCTTATACTTTGCTTCAAGGTCACTACGCATGTGCAGGCAAGCAACTAGCATACGTGCAGATGCGCATGGCCATCTGGTCAATTGCAAGGGATTTTGGTATCGCACTGGCCCCTGGAGAAGATGGCAAGAGCTTCGATGAGGATGCCAAAGATACTTTTACCATGGCGGTGCCTCCTCTTCATTTGGTCTTCAGCGGGCGAAAGAGACCAGTCCCGAGTCAGTAAATGGCCCGTCAAATCTGCTACTGGCTTCTCATAGTGGACCTGTCTAACTTCTCCCGGGACTTCCTTTGATGATTTAACCTCCTGCTGAAGTGACCCTAGGTTGGGGGGGTATAGCTATTCGCATCAAGTACCAAGTAATTTAGTAATCAAGCTTATTGCAATCAAACTTCATGCTATTCAATACAGACCGTGAGTCATATTCTATCTTCAAGGATGATCATGTTTCAGGCCAAATCTCACTCAAGTCATAACCCGGCTTTGTAGAAGAACAGGAGGTGAAATCTGAGATCTGATGAGACAAGGAATCTCAAACGACCCATCCACAAGCACAACCCTTCTCGAAAAGGAAATTGTTAAACTTGCTACTTCCATGAATCTAACCCTCAACCTTGTCATTCCCTATATACTTCGCCTTGTCCCTGCGTCGCTATCCATGGACACCCACAAACATCGCCAGTCCCGAGTGCCGCCTGATACAGCCTTTTACACCCTCCTAATACCGTCAAAAAGACTATTAAAGAATTAGAATTGATATATTACAATAGTCTTAAATGAACGTCTTTATTAGAAAAATAATGTTACCAAAAAATCTTCAAAAAAATGTACTCCCCCGCGCCTAGGGGTGTGCCCGGCCGTCCGTGGAGCTCGAAGCGTCGACACTGGCCCAGTATTATTTTTCTTCTTTTGTTTGCCCACTCCTCCAGGGCACACCAATGGTTCACCAATTTATGGTGGATACCAACTAGGCCATCGGAGGGGGGTAGTGATTGTTTGACCTGGAAATCGGTGATAACCTCTGTTTGATCCCCGCCATACTTCCGATCCACCCACGCCTGTACTCAACATGAGTAACCTCAACCACCGGGAACCAAGCTTCAACTACGAGACTACTGAACAGCGAAGACAAGGGCAACCATTCTCATTCATCACTGGCTTTGCAAGGTCTTCAAAGACTCCATGATCGCGCTAATCGTCTCCTCTGGCTTACTCAAAAACGGGCTATGGCTACTATCCAAGGACATCGTGGTGATATTGGCGCCTGCTTCCTTTGCACCCTGGACCATTGCCTGTTGGATCTGGACCGGAATCGCACCATCCTTCTGACAAAATATGTACGAAACTGGCACGTCAGCCCATCCAGGATACACATTCACCGAATCCTTGAACGTGGCAGATGAGTGTTTCAGCAGACGACTCTTCCAGTAACTAACATCCTCTGGGGGCAGATCGTTGTAGAACAACGCCTCAGGGTCCTGATCAATGGCTTCCCAGCCATCTGGCCCAGTATGGTGAAATGCCTTCGAGACATCGATCATGTCATACAGAGAAAGGCCTGCCTGCGGCATAAAGGCGCACAACTGGACGATTCCGATGACTTTGCCCGAGTTCGGGGTTAATCTTGTGGGATCCTTTTGAGTGAACCCTCTCACAGAGGAGCAGCCCACTGAGCCTCCGAATGAATGGTTGACCAACACAACATCGTTCCCCAGCGTGGTTTCTTCGGCAATCAGAGTCTGGATCTGCTGGATAGTGCTGGCGAGAGAATCGACTGGCTCGGAAGTGCCACAGAAATCCAATTGCGGGGCGAAACAGCGGTAGCCTTGCTGCTTGAAGGCTGGGATCACCTTAGACCAGCACTCGGGGGTGTGCCAAGCTCCATGGATAAAGATCAAAGAAGGCATGATTGAGGGTGCTGATGAGGGAGAGATAGAAGACACTGGAGGGTTTCTTGCTTGTGCTGAGGAAGACTGGGCGAAGGATATTTTCTTGGGTTGTGGGAGGGGTTTGATAAATAAGACAGACCCAAGGTCTACTAAATCGGGATCTCGGGGTATGCTGCGCAAGTGGAGCCGTGGCGCGAGTGGTGCCGTTGCTGATGGTTAAACCACACTGCCACAGCCTATCCGGTTATCCCGGTGCTGGGGCTCCACGGCCCCATCAGGTGAAGATCATTGAATGATTTGATGCTCTTCTCTTTGACTTTTACAGCCTCACGATGGCCAAGGACACGGCTTACTATTTTTCAGCCTTCAATTTACCGCCAGGCACTAGCGGCAGGAAAAGCATGTCAGCTTCAGCTTATGTGGCGTAGGAACCTTCGCACTCGAAGCTGTTTATGGAAACAAGGCGGGCTGAAACCTAATTGGATCTAGGTACGGGATGAACTTGGGCATACCAGAGTAGCTTCAAGTGTATGTCTCAAAGGACAACTATGCAAGGAAAGAGGTGCACCAGTCAATGAAGATTGATTGATTGAAAGTCTAAAATCCTACTCGCCTCCACTCCATCTCCATCAACACTTGTAGCCAACCAGCTGATCAACAGCCCCCAATACCCACACGCGCCCCCAGGAAGACCTGACGTCTTGGCATGCTCTGCTGATATTCTGCATAGAATAATCTGAGTGATCCTGAGTGATCCTAAGGGATCGCAATGATCGCAATGGATCAAAAGTCGTTGGGTTCGATGCAATCCGATGACATCTGAACTGTAGGGTGGGCTATCGAGCCCGAAAAGCATCGCCTGGTCCGCCCAGCCGTGGGCGACCATGAATTGGCGAGGTGTGTACTTCGGTATGAAGTGGCCCAATCAGTGAAGAAGAGGCCCTGCTGGTTCGATCCGGCCCCTACGTAGCTCTCTAGCTGAACGGGGCACGGCGGGTTTGAGGTCGATCTTGACCTCCATGATTCGTGAAGACGGCTTTGCAACCAATTTCGACACAACGATATCTTTGAGTTCACGATGCATATCAGTCCCTCTTGCTGATTATTTCGATTCGTGATCATCTCGCAATCTCGTCCGCGGTGTCATCTCTGTGGTCCATTTTCCGTAATCCTTTGCTGCGGTAAAGCGCGCAACACGCTATGGGGTGCCAAGAGTGCAGATCCAAATCTGGGGATACGCGTATGGGACATCGGGGGGTGATGATAGCCGGTTGACCACAAGGCAATAGAGGTGGAGGTGGAGGTAGAGTCGAGTAGAAGGGTGCGTCTCTCACGCTAGGAAGGCATTGAGAAGGAATTAACGAGCTCAATGGAGATGGAGGCAGAATGCCTCGACATCAATGGGAAAGTATGCAAGGATGGGATGGAGGACGAGTGATAACTCCCCACGGCATGACTTTCAGGTCCTCAAAGAGAGAAAGGATGAAGGGGAAGCGTCGGCTTTGTATAGAAGAGGCGGTGAGTGAAAAGCGGTGAAGGGAGCTCTCTTTTTTCTGCCCCTCCCCGCTTATCACGGTCGACGATATCTGAACAAGCTATCGCAAAAAAAAAATTAGAGCTTTTCGAGACACATTGTCATAGCTCGTGATCTTGCCGATTCTAATAAGCCTCATTTCACACACTTCTCACCCCATTCAACTGTCTGCCCATCATGGGCTCCACCGAGGACGATCCCGTCATTGCCTCCTACGACGTTTTCCTCACTGACTCCGAGATCTCTCGCTATGTCTTCCAATACCTCGATCGCCCACAATCCAAGCCATATAATGAAAGAAAGGGCCAAAAACCGACGGGCATGCGCATGAAGCCTGGGTCGGGTCTGGTCGAGCTTGACGTGCCCATCTTTACCCGATGCACCTACGATGCGGAAAAGGGACTTCGATACGGTGATGCCTTGAAGAAGGGCCGCCTTGCGCGTAATGGCGGAGCTTACGGCATGGCTGGTGGCTTCAGCACTGGCGGTATACCTGGCAGCGGAGGACGAGTCAAGGCAGAAGGCAATGGAGACATTGAGGTGTTGGACAACAAGAAGGCCATGGACCCATCTGCGATTGTCAGGACACAGGCACTGGGTGGGCGTATCAAGCCTGCAGAGGAAGGCGATCCAGTTTATATGCTGGCTACATTCAAAGGAAGTAAGTTTTCTCCCCTCATCCTCCCACGTAGAGAAATGGCATTCTGCTCGTGAGCATTGCTGATCAGACATTCAGAAAACTTGCATCTATCCCCCGTTTCCGCCGTGGTCCAATTACAACCACAGGTTCACCATTTGGATGCAATGGATGAACTGCCCAAGAGCAAAGGTGCTAGGAGCAAGAAGGAGGATGAAGAACGTCCCGAGCCTGAGGCACGCGCCATCGACGTCAAGGTCAAGGGCGCGGAAGATGGAGGCGCCATGCTTCAAGGAAACCTGGATCTACTCAAGAAAATGCAAGAAGAACAGTGGAAGAACTTTGAATGGATCGATGCAGAGGTAAGTGTTCGCCCTCGAGGTGGCCACCTTTTTTTTCCCCATTATTACTATGATGAACCTGCACTAATATGAATCTAGACCGAGGACTCATGGTACACTTATGAGAATTACATGATGAACCAGAAACCTGATGATCTACCCCAGTTGAAGGCTACTATTAACAGCGAGGATTATCTGGATGGCATGAGTGCTCCACGGATTGATCCTGCGCGGCCCGAATTGACCGGATGGGCAATGAAACAAAACCGGCAAAAACAGATGGAAGGGCCCTCAGATAGCGAGGACGAAAGCTGAACAAGGCGATATCATGCTCAACCATAGACTAAAATTGGCGTTAATAAGACTGGAGTTCCATCTCTTGGCCCATGGGTTTCTTGTACTATTGCAGCGAATGGACAATGGTCACATTTTTCGGTCATCCGTCTCCGAATGTTGTGAAGTAACACAGCATACTGTTCAATTTGTCTTTCGATCTATAAACGATAAATCATGGTTGGGGTAAATATGCTACTACTCATACTAAGGGTATTGCCACCATGTACTCCGTAGATCTCGCCACCAATCAGCTGGAGCTTATCAGGGGCGGTCACGTGCAGTCACGCGTCCGCGACGCTTTTTTTCTCCAAGTCTCCAGCAGCTCTCGTGCTCAGCATCCCTATTTATCTTCACCACCATTCCTTTCTTTATTCAACGTCGTTTTTCGCTCGGGTTCAGGGCTGCAGGACGGCACTCGGAATAAAATCAGGAGAGCCCTGGCCAACCTAGAGAATACTCTCTCTCTCTTCGCTGTGTTGCGCATTTCTGCTTCTCACCTGCATTATTTGCGTTCTCGTCGTTTTCTCTTTTCCAATCTGCCTCAATACCTCGCTCTTAATTTTTTCCATTCATTGCTGGCACTTACCTCTCTACTCCTTTAATCATCAATCCTTCAAAGCGACATCTTTTGCATCATGTTATCCCGAGTCGCCCGTCAGAAAAATGCGCTCTTTCACCTACGGAAGGCGAATGCTGTCCGAACACTGGGTGTCTCTCCAGCAGTGCGCCTGCATTCAAACTCCAGCCGTCCAAGTTCAATCGTGAACTCACAATGTACTTCGACGCAAGAGCGGTCTCGAAGGCCATCCTTTCAGTCGCAACGCAACCTCGCTACCGCCACCGATCAATCCGTCCTCGAACACGGTTCCTACATGGCGGCTTTGGACGACTCATACACCCCGTCCATCGCTCGGCCATCGCCCTTCCAAATGACCGATTCGTTCGATCCCTTTGATACCTCGTCTTTGATTGTCCTCAATGAAACACCCCAAACTCAGCCCAAAATTCTGCGGAAAATCCGCGGAATTGGCGGCGATGAGGATGAAATGATGGCAAACTTTGACATGTCACTCCGGGTGGGTCGATTTGATCGCGCGGCAGCTTTGATCAGTCGATTGAAGGCATATTACCCTGTTGATTCCGCCGAGTTCCTGGCTTTGCATAATCAATATCTGAAGGCAATGGTCTCGCACATGATTATCACCCGGCAAGACGAGATGGTTTTGCCGTTGCAGAAATGGTTTGAAGTCGATATGCCAGCCGGCGGCGTGAGGCCAGATGCCACAACATTTGCAGTCATGGTTCGCATGTCTCTTCGCATGCTGCACGGTTCTAAGCGGGACAGGTCTGTCCGCCGGTACTGGGGCCTTGCCAAACAGGCAGACCTTCATGAGGATCTTCTGGCTAGCGAGGTCCTAACTGATCTGGATCTTGGTGAATTATCCAAGGTTAGTATTGCTAATGGCTTCGTTATCGACGAATTCTTCACAGTGGTGCTAATTTTCTCAACTCTCTTAGATCTGTTCATCCGATTTAATCACACCCATGGATCCAGCCGCATTCGATGAGGAATTCCCCGAGCAGTCCGTTGAAATCCTCGATAACATACCCGAAGTACTTGCTGCAGAGCAGAAGGGTCTGGGTCTGAGTTCTCTAAGGGAATCGCTGTCCTTGTTCTCCGAGGGTGCACAGATTGCTTTGCCCGAGGGTTTCAAGGGCACGGAAGAGGAGAAGAGAGAACTTTACGCCCAGCTTCGCCAACAAAGACTTGAATCCGACACAATGAGGACGGCTTCGAAGCGGTGGCGGGCCGAATTCGAGGGCAGAGTCAAGTCTGGTGTGGACGTGGCTTCGGGTAAATCAAGACTCAAGTCCGTGATGAGCCAGTGGCATACAGACCTTTCAGATGCTATCAAGAAAGAGATCAAGCTTGCTGAGGAGGCTGAGACCCAGCCAATGCGCACCGAAGAACAGAAGGCTCGGTGTGAGTACGGCGTTTACTTGCAGTCTCTGGACTCTGACCGTTTGGCTGCGGTCACGGTCCTCTCCGTCATGGATGTCTTTACCCGGCACGGAATGCAAAAGGGAACCAAAGTCTCGACCGTCGCGTCTTCTATCGGAAAGGGTGTGCAGGATGAACTAATTGCCGAAGCCTATCTCAAGAAAAATTCGACACCTGACACTCGCCGGGTTAAAATGGTCAAGGAAATGCTCGCTGGTCGCAGAAGCAAGGATGGTCGTCTACAGTGGAAAGCAGTGTCTGAGAATCTGCAGAAGGAACATGAGGAATACGCCTGGACCCCTCGTGTCACTGTCAGGATTGGAGCGGTTCTGATGGGCCTCCTATTTGATGTTGCTAAGGCTCCTGTCAAGACTACAGATCCCACTACGGGGAACGTCATGACGACCATGCACCCGGCTTTCTTGCATGCCTACGAGATGAACTTCGGAAAGCGATTGGGACTCTTCCACATGAACCCTGAAATCATCGACATTATCAGCAGAGAGCCTCCGGCAGATCTCCTCGGCCGCCATCTTCCTATGATTTGCAAGCCGCAGTCATGGACGGGAGCTAAGAAGGGAGGATATCGTCTATACCAGAGCAACATCGTTCGATCCACGCCTGGTGAGACTTTGCAGCCAGCCTATGTGAAGGCAGCTTTGGAGAATGATGGCCTCAAGGATATTCGGAAAGGACTCGACGTGCTTGGAAACACTGGCTGGGTCATTAATCGAGACGTGTTTGCAGTGATGCTGGAGGCATGGAACTCTGGAGAAGGTGTTGCAAGCTTGGCACCACTTGATCCGGATTTGCCCATTCCACCCAAGCCAGAACCCGACGCGGGCTTCGCCGCTGAGAGGGACTGGCAGCTACAAATGCGCGATATTGAAAATCTTCGGTCCGGATATCACTCCATGCGATGCTTCCAAAACTTCCAGTTGGAAGTTGCGCGTGCTTTCCGCCATGAGACCTTCTATCTTCCTCACAATATTGACTTCCGCGGTCGAGCTTACCCGCTTCCCCCTTACCTCAATCAAATGGGTGCCGATAACGCTCGCGGTTTGCTTCTATTCAGCGAGGCTAAGCCACTGGGCGTAGGTGGATTGCGCTGGCTGAAAATTCAAATCGCCAACCTGGCTGGATTCGACAAGGCTAGCATGTCAGAGCGTGAACAATTCGCAATGGATCACCTTGAGGATGTTCTAGACTCTGCGAACAAGGGCCTCCATGGCAAGCGTTGGTGGTTAAAGGCTGAGGATCCGTGGCAATGTCTGGCTGCCTGCTGTGAGCTTCGCAATGCTCTGGCACTTCCCGATCCAACGACGTATGCCTCTCGCCTCCCAATCCACCAAGACGGTTCCTGCAATGGACTGCAGCATTATGCTGCCCTTGGAGGTGACACAGTCGGTGCCCAGCAAGTCAATCTCGAGCCATCCGACCGACCTTCCGACGTGTACACTGGTGTCTCCGAATTCGTGAAGAAGTCGGTGGCCAAGGATGCTGCTGAGGGTAACAAGGTTGCACAGGTTCTGCACGGAAGGATCACTCGAAAGGTTGTGAAGCAGACCGTCATGACCAACGTCTATGGCGTGACATTCATGGGAGCTATGCGACAAGTGCGCCGTCAGCTCAACGACCACTTCCCCGATCTTTCCAACGAGATGAAGAAGGACGGCGCGCTCTACATTGCGCGAAAGATCTTCGAGGCCCTTGGATCCATGTTCAATGGTGCTCATGAGATTCAATACTGGCTCGGCGATTGTGCCACCCGCATCACTCAATCCTTGACGCCTGAGCAAATCGAGGCGATGGCAAATGAAGCCTTGTCACCCTCCCAACCTGCCGAGAAGGGCACTAGCACCAAGTTTGACCCGTCCAAGAAGTTCCAAACAACTGTTATCTGGACTACTCCTCTTGGTCTGCCTGTGGTTCAGCCATACCGCACCCGAAAGGCCCGTCGTGTTGTGACCTCGCTCCAGACTGTCAGCATCGTGGACCCTAGCGCCGAGGACGTGGTGTCCCGTCGAAAGCAGCTCCAGGCCTTCCCTCCAAACTTCATTCACTCTCTGGATGCCACTCACATGATCATGTCTGCCAACGCTTGCCAGGATGCCGGCCTTACTTTCTCTGCCGTTCACGATTCTTTCTGGACTCATGCCAGCGATGTCGACTCCATGAACAGCATCCTCCGCGACGCATTCGTGCAGATGCACTCTGACGACATTGTTGGACGCCTTGCTTCCGAGTTCAACGTTCGTTACGGCAAGAACTTGTTCCTGGCCAAGGTTGATGCCAACAGCGAAATTGGTCGCACTCTGCGGAAGCGCCGCAAGGCGAACGTTCGCAACGCCAGGCTTATCGAGTTGATTGACGAGCATCGTCGACAGACTTTGCTCCGCTCGGACGACCCTGCTGATCAGGCTGAAGGTCGCGCCATGGAAACCTCCGCTTCTATCTTTGAGAAGTTGGGTGGTACCGACAAGCACCTGGCTATGGCTAGCACCCTGGGCGAAACCACCGTTGGCCACGTCCCTGACGATCTGGCCGCCGCTGAGCGGGGGCCTTCCTCCAACGTCGATACGAGCGACCCCGCCATTCAGAGCCTGTTTACCGAGATCGACATGATGGACTCTCAGTCTTCCGCCGCTGAGGCTGAGGTCGACGACGCCATGGCGACAGAGGATGGTACCAATGAAGACAAGCAGCTGACAAAGAAGAAGCAAAGGCAAAAGCCGCACACCTGGCTCTGGCTGCCTCTTCGCTTCCGACCTGTTCCTACGAAGGGCTCGTGGGATCTGAGCCGGATTCGTGACAGCCAGTACTTCTTCTCTTGAAGAACCTTTTCCCTTCTTGGAGTTTGGTTGGTGATTTGTGACGCACATGGTTTGGGGTTGTATTACATTGGATTGGATCTGTTTATTTCGGTGGTTTTTACCGATTGTATATTTAACTCTTGTGTCATTTTTGACTGAGGACTGTCTGGAAGGATGTCCTTCATATGTATATTACGTTGATGATTTGAGCATTGGCGCGGCGAAAGAAAAGTACATACACTATTATGCATAATATTTTCGATCTGATCTATACCTATTCTTTTGGCTGTTCATCATTTACGGTCTGGCCTGGTGGGGTACCTGGCCCTTCCAGTGAGAGCCTGATGCAAGTCCAAATATGGATATTCGCAGTGAATATATATGTGTGCATCCATAACTGCTAACCCTTACAAGGGCGTAGACTCCGGCTTGGCAACACGTTATCTCAATAGGATAATCACATACTAGGAGATTTAGTATGAGTGCCATGCCGGACTCCGCAGCCAACTCATTTTAGAGTCAACAGCAAAGGATATGGGAGACATTCAGATGACGAGTGGCGTCGACCTCGTCCTTGGAGGGATTCAAATTGAGCAGCATATAAAGCCTCATTTGACTTTAGTCATCCATGATGATCGACTGGCCCAGTGGTGAAGGCGCCCGTCTTACACACGGGAGATCGCAGGTTCGAACCCTGCGTCGATCATTTTTGGCTCATTGCCAATGACAGAGTTTTTGCTCAATTAGATATATAAATCACTACATACGAGATGAAACGAGGGTCTCATATGTGGATACGGAGGAACAGTACCAGCGATCAGACGAATAATCCTTCAAAAATCCCATTGCCAAGTTGTTGTCTGCCGTGAAGAAACTCTTGTCGACCGAGAGCGGAGTCGGTAATCACCGCTCCGTTATTGGTAGTGGTAGTCCCTCGTGAACAACTAGATACTACATACAGTACTACTAACTATAACAAGTAGTCTTTTCCAGCAGGTTAATTACCAATTGCACGTCATTAGCCTGGAATTAGCCTAGTGGGACCATAATTGCCTATTTTTGAATAGTGTTACAACAGATCCCGAGCCATTTAATCTCATTCTTCAGATCAAATACCATACTTTTTTTTTCTCACTGAACTTCTCGACTCCCGAGCAAATGCCGACGGTGACGTGCTCGAGGGTGACTCAGCAAGGGTGTCACGGGATCCCCCGCACCAGCGTTCAATGCGGCATGTTTGCAATGTTTGATTCTCACGATTCTCGATGTCGTGATCAACGGCCAATCAGACGTCGCATAATCTAACCCCGATGGCGGAGAACTGACTGGACACTTGGGGAGAAAACCGACGCGGCCACTTTTTTTTTTCTTTTGTGTTGTTGATAAATCAGACGAGAAAGTACAAGGGACACTAATTGTGCCGCTCCTTTGACTGCAATCGCTTTGCATCTTTGGTGGACCTGCATCAACCTGTGGGAGATCGCAGGGTGTGCTGATAAGCCCCAATATCGCTGGTGATTTACTTATCCCACCTGCTGCTGTGACTGTCACAGCATCTGCCAGCTATGGCATCTATTTCTACTGCTGCTGAGGCAGGTATGTTGCTCTCCGGTGTCCGAATATCCAAGTATCCAAGATGATCATGTCTAATATCGATCCTCCCGAACAGTTGCGAGAATCGCATACTTGTCTAGCGATCTCGTTCTGTCCGTGCAGCCCTCCCTCCAGACGGACTCATTGTTCTCCAAGTCGCTTAAGACCTTGAAGGCCAACAAGACTGCGAGCGCTCTGTCCAGAGGTACCCCAGTGGTGAGTTCAATGGCATCAAGTCAAGCCGTCCTAAGCGAGACAACGGTAGCTGATATACCTCGCTAGGTGCAAGCCGTTCGCCACAATGAGGACCCCCTCCTGTCGGCTTTCCACCCTCTGCGCAAAGGCGAGTCGGTATCTGTCGTCACCGGCTCCTCGGTCCTGATCACTGCCGTTCCTCACCTGTACCGCCTTGCCAACTTCCCCGTCGTTGTTCACGTCGCCCTCGAGTCCTCCCCATTCCCCGACTACTCCGTCATCAGCTCCATCCGCCAATGCGGTTTCACATTCCTGCACTCCGAGACTATCCAGGAGGCTCAAGATATTGCCTTGACTGCCCATGCTCTGGCTCTCAAGTCTGGAAAGGGTGTCATTCACTTCTTTGACCCCGCCAACTCCGTCAAGGACACCTCAATTGCCGCCGAGGATGTCGAGCTTGTCAAGAAGATCCTGAACCTGGGTGGAAATGTTGCTACCCACACCTCGACCGGAGCCGAGACTTTGTATGCCGACTCTGGCCGTGCCGCCACGGTCTCCGCCGACATGGAGATTGCTCCTGCTGGTCAGGGCGAGGCGTCGGCTGGGTTGATCCCTTCTCAAAACCAGACTCCCCTGGCTGTCAGTGTTGATAACTCCTCCGTTGGCTCTTCGCGCCGGGAAAGCAGCGCTGGAAGTGAGGCTCCTAGCTCCACCGCTACCACCGTGGACTACTCCAGTGTTCGTCCAGTCAACGCTGCCGATGTCTTTGAGTGGACCCGCCAGATCTGGACGGCCCTGTCAAGGGAAGCAGGCCGCACTTATAATGCCATTGAATATACCGGCCCCGCCGATGCCAAGTCTGCTGTCTTCATTTTCGGCTCTACTGGTGTTTTCGCCGATGCTCTGTCCCAGGCCGAGGCTGGCAGCGAGCTTGAGAACATTGGTCTTATCACTGCTCGTTTGTACCGCCCCTGGGTTGGCGCTCAGATTGTGAACTCTATTCCCACCTCAGTGGAGAAGATTGCCGTTCTGGAGCAGGTCCGCAAGACCACTAAGTGGGGCCCGTCCTTCATGGATATTCTTTCTAGCGTCACCCCCTCCTCCGTCCGCGGACAGGCTCTGAAGGTTGTTGGCTACCGTCTGGGATACGTCGAGCCATCCACTGCTGTGCAGGCTCTCCGTGGCATTGTCCAGAACCTCCAGGCCGCATCTCCTATCCAGAACCTGGATATAGGCAGCTCCCAGGCCCCCGCTGTTCAGGAAGCACTCGAGCAGCCTCACATTGAGAATGCCTACCTGAAGATCCTGAACCAGCTCTTCGGTGAGCGCCTTTACATCGCCAACCAGCTTGGTGCTAAGAACGCTGGAATTTCTTCAACTATCGCTGCTAGCCCCGAGTACGGCTTCGGCTCTCTGCTTGCCCGCAAGGAACACCGCGAGCGTTTCATTCGGGAAGTTAAGGAGGCCTCCAAGTCTTCCACTTTTGCCACTGATGTCCCCAAGACTTGGCTCTCTCGCTGGGCCTTGAACGTTAAGGATGCTTCCAAGGCTAACAAGCTTGCCCCTGAGGTTATTGCCCGTCTCTCCAACGACGGCTCCAAGCTTTCTCGCGAGCTCCTGTCTTCCAAGAAGCTCTTCTACGAGGAGTCTCAGTGGCTCATTGGCTCCGATGCCTGGGCTTATGATCTTGGCAACTCTGGTGTTCACCACGTCCTCGCCTCGGGTGCGAATGTCAACATGTTGATCATTGATTCGCAACCCTACTCCGAGCGCACTGCTGCTGATCCTACCCGCCGCAAGAAGGATATTGGTCTCTATGCCATGAACTTCGGCAACGCCTACGTTGCCTCCACTGCCGTGTACAGCTCTTACACCCAGGTTCTTCAGGCCATGGCCGAGGCCGAGCAATTCAACGGTCCCTCCGTTGTGGTCGCCTACCTCCCCTACCACCAAGAGAATGACTCTGCCCTCACCGTTCTCCAGGAGACTAAGAAAGCTGTCGATCTTGGCTACTGGCCTCTATACCGCTGGAACCCCGCTAACGAGGAGAAGGGCGAGCCCAAGTTCGCTCTCGACTCCGAGCGCATCAAGCGTGAGCTCGAGGAGTTCCTTCGCCGGGACAACCAGCTCACCCAGCTTGTGAACCGCCAGCCCAAGTACTCGTCCGTTCTGTCTCAGTCGTACGGTACCGAGGTCCGTGCCCTGCAGAAGCGCAAGGCTAAGGACTCATATGAGAAGCTCTTGGATGGCCTCTTCGGCGCTCCCCTAACCATCCTCTTTGCCTCGGACGGTGGCAATGCCCAGAACATTGCCAAGCGCCTGGGTAACCGTGGTCGTGCCAGAGGTCTGAAGACCATGGTCATTGCTATGGACGAGTACCCCATCGAGGATCTGCCCACCGAGGAGAATGTCGTTTTCATTTCTTCCACTGCTGGTCAGGGTGAGTTCCCCGTGAACGGTCGCAGCCTTTGGGAGCACGTCAAGAACTCCGGAGATCTCGATCTTTCTTCCATCAACTACTCCATCTTCGGTCTGGGCGACAGCCACTACTGGCCCCGCAAGGAGGACAAGATCTACTACAACAAGCCTGCTAAGGACCTTGACGCTCGCGTTGCCTTCCTGGGCGGTCAGAAGCTCACTGATATCGGCCTTGGTGATGACCAGGACCCTGATGCTTACCAGACTGGCTACTCTGAGTGGGAGCCTCGTTTGTGGAAGGCTCTGGGTGTTGACAACGTCGAGGGTCTGCCCGAGGAGCCTGCTCCCATGACCAACGAAGATATAAAGATTCAATCCAACTACCTGCGTGGTACCATTGCTGAGGGTCTTCTGGACGAGTCTACTGGCGCCATCTCCGCCAACGACCAGCAGCTGACCAAGTTCCACGGTACCTACATGCAGGACGACCGTGATCTTCGTGATGAGCGCAAGGCTCAGGGTCTGGAGCCCGCGTACAGCTTCATGATTCGTTGCCGTCTGCCCGGTGGTGTTGCCACCCCTACTCAGTGGCTGCAGATGGATGCTATCAGCAGCTCTCACGGTAACGAGACCATGAAGCTCACTACGCGCCAGACCTTCCAGTTCCACGGTGTTATCAAGCGTAAGCTTCGTGGCGCCATGCAGGCCATTAACAAGTCTTTGATGGATACCATTGCTGCTTGCGGTGATGTTAACCGTAACGTCATGTGCAGTTCCCTGCCCGAGCTGTCAGCCTTCCACCGCGAGACCTATGTTTGGTCCCAGAAGATCAGTGAACACCTTCTTCCTTCCACCACCGCTTATCACGAGATCTGGTTGAAGGATGAGAACGACAACAAGGTCCAGGTTGCTGGTGATGCTGTTGTTGACCACGAGCCTCTCTACGGCCCGACTTACTTGCCCCGCAAGTTCAAGATCACCATCGCCATTCCTCCTCACAACGACACTGATGTCTACGCCCACGATATTGGTCTGATCGCCATCAAGGGTGCCGATGGCCACCTTGAAGGTTTCAACGTTCTGGCCGGTGGTGGTATGGGCTCAACACACAACAACAAGAAGACCTACCCTCAGACTGGTCGCATGCTCGGATTCTTCCCCGCGGACAAGGTTCACATTGCCTGCGAGAAGATCATGCTCGTCCAGCGTGACAACGGTGACCGTAAGAACCGCAAGCACGCTCGTCTGAAGTACACCATCGATGACATGGGTGTCGACGTCTTCCGCAGCAAGGTCGAGGACCTTCTACCGGAGGGTCTGCGCTTCGCTGAGCCTCGTCCCTTCCATTTCGACTCGAACGTGGATACCTTCGGCTGGATCAAGGATGAGACTGGTCTGAACCACTTCACCTTCTTCATTGAGAACGGTCGTATCGAGGATACCGCTGACTTCGCCATGCGCACTGGTCTCCGTGAGATCGCTTCCCTCAACAAGGGTGAGTTCCGTCTCACCGGTAACCAGCACCTGATCCTCTCCAGGATCACTGATGAGGATCTCCCCATTGTCAAAGAGGTCATGGCCAAGTATAAGCTTGACAACACCTCCTTCTCTGGAATGCGTCTGTCCTCATCGGCCTGTGTTGCCTTCCCCACCTGTGGTCTTGCCATGGCTGAGTCCGAGCGTTACCTGCCCGTCCTCATTTCCAAGCTGGAGTCCACTCTTGAGGAGAACGGCCTGGGCCGGGACAGCATTGTCATGCGTATGACAGGTTGCCCCAACGGTTGTGCTCGCCCCTGGCTCGCCGAGGTGGCCTTCGTTGGTAAGGCCTATGGTGCTTACAACATGTACCTGGGCGGTGGTTACCACGGTCAGCGCCTGAATAAGCTGTACCGCTCCTCTATCAAGGAGGATGAGATCCTGGACATCATGAAGGGTCTCCTCAAGCGCTACGCTCAGGAGCGCAACACCGATGGCGAGACCCCCGAGCGCTTCGGTGACTTCTGTATTCGTGCTGGCATCATCAAGGCCACTACTAACGGACAGAACTTCCACGAGGGTGTAAGTACTCTATGATCTTCCCATATCTGATAATTTGGATATTAACTTTCTTTCACAGGTGGCGGAAGAGGACGAGGATGAGGAGTAAATATACCGGACTTGATCCAGCCGAAAAATGTCCAACGTGTCATGACCGCCACGGAAATTTGATAAAATGTTTTTCTTTTCTTTTTGCTATAATAATTGCCACTGTCCTTTTCACTTCTTTAGACGCATTGTTTGTTCTCGGACTTTATGCTCGTGCAATAACTTGTACTCATTGGATATCACCCTTCTTTCTTCATGTATTCACGTTCTGCATCTGTCTTGAAAATGAATACACTTCGAATTCGAAATCCTGACATAGTTCAAAATCGACTAAGAGTCAAATGATATACGAAAATCCGATACCTGAGCTATCCAGAAAGATGAACTATAGCACGTTTAAAATGATATTCTGAAGAAGAGGAAGGTGAAGCATATCCGGGTTGGACCGTTTCTCTGCTCTCTAAGATACAGATTTTTGAACGGCCACCCACTGTATGCTTTCCACCCCTTATCCAGTCAAGCTCTAGAATCTCGCTCAAAAAAATAAAAAAGGGTATCCAAATCAAAATCTCCTCACCCTCAACTTCCTAAGCACCCCCTTCCAAATCCCAATAAAAAAAGCCTCCAAAACCATCTTCACAATCCACCTCGTACTCGGATCATTCATCCCCCGATCCCAATGTATCTTAATCGTCCTCCCAAACCTCGAAGACTCCAATTCCTGCGGACTAACTCGAATAGAGTCCAGTCCATGCCGAACCTCATATATCGACGGACCAGAATTATCAATCCAGAGCGGGGGTGGTGTCTCGAGTGATGTTCTTGAATTCTGCCAAATTTGGTGTCGAATGCGGCTCAGAATCGCGTGGATCACTTTCCAGGTGAGACCGTACTCGAGGAGGCCGATTATGCCGCCGGTTGAGGACATTAGTTCTTCGAAGGAGACGTGGAATTGGTGGGTTGGTGTGCCGACGAGGTAGATGCCTGCGGCGTCGAATTGGATGCCGAACATCTGGAAGGAGATCTATTTAGATGGTGATGAGGATGATGTTGGAGTTCTTCACGGTAGACATACCTGAAATATTTGTTCTTCTGGATTATCTCTGCACTTGCACAAAGTATCTCGCTCAGCCCAATGGGCCACTGGCATCTTCTTCAATCATGAGCACTCAAGTAACCAGCAAAAGCAAAGCTAGTGTATAGATGAGATGGGATACATACCATCAATCTGAGACCACTGATAAGGAGCACGCATCATGTAAACAGGAAGGTATAGGGGGTTGAAAGCATTTTTTGAAAAACCCTCGAGCGGGACCACATTCATATTAAATAGCCCACAACTTCCATTCAATGCCTCGCAGGTCGCAGGGGACTCTCGACGCCGCCTCCAAGCCACAGCCCAAAAAGGCGATGATCATAACTCTAATTCACCATCCTTGTTCCGATTTTCGTTATCGATGGCTTTTTCAAGTAGATAGGTTCCCAATGGGGATCTCCGTGGGCAAACTTCTGGTGATATCGGGCATCCGTTGGGCACGGTTCTTGCAAGCAACCCCCCCAAGGCTCCAAAAGGCGTCCCAAAATCAGGGGGTGGTCATGTCGTTTACCTGTCACACGCAGCTGTAGTGGCGTTCTTGGCGGGATATGATCGCGACTATCTTAAAAGAAGGAAATAGTGCTTATTCCTGTCAAGGAGGGAATCTGATAGGTATCAATCTATGGGTGAATGAGGGGAGAAGGTGGACTTGTTTTTAAAGTACATAGAGGCTGGGGTCCTGATAATTTTTGATAGCCATGAGAAAGTATACATGGATTGTATGGTGTATGGTATATAGCTAGTAATTGCGGTGTACAATGTGAAGTCTTCCGGGACCTCTATGTCCAACCATATAGAGATGCTGTAAAATGTTCGTCACCCCGAGGCGCCAGTAAAAAGACCCACTTCCATATCAGGCCAGTGCACATGATCCAAACGCCAAAAAAGAAAAATGCAAATCAAGAGCTAGGGCGGAGGAGTCCTGAATCGATTCCCAGTGATAGGCCAATCGTTCGGAATCCCGTCACAACCTCCTGTAATCCGAAACGCCGTAAGTCGTAGACCCCCGACACAAAGGACGGGTGACGTGCTCGAGGTAAGCCCGAGCTTTTTGACGAGCAGATTCCCAAGAATCCAGCATTATTGAGTTCGAAGTCGCGGACAACGACTCCCTGCTGCATGGAGACACTGTCCGGCGAAGTTCTGGCGATTGACTCTTCGCAAGATGCAGAAAAGTGATGCGATGGACATCAATGCCGAGTTGCCGATCTGATCCGCTTGCAGGAGATGGCAGATGACAGATGACTTCGTGCGCTCGATCGAAACAGTCTAAAGGACTGGGGCGAGTCCAAGGGTTGGAGAGAGAGGAGCAACGGGGAGATTTGACAGGAAAGAAAAAGCCCCAATCGTGTTGAGCTTTGCGCCCGATCGTGCATCAACATCGTCGACAGTCATAGTGGATTGGGTAATCAATTAGCGAGACTCACTCCAGTCCTGCATCTTCACATTCATGCCAGGAACATGCTCGTGGATGGTTTGTTGTTGGAGTTTAGCGCCCCGGACCACCGACTGAGATGGTTGAGGAGGACCAGTACCCGAGCGACGTCTGCGTTCACGCTCCAAAGGACCGGGCAGCTCAGTACTGTTGGTGTTGCGGTTGCGGAATTTTTGACCCAAATTTCCCAGCCAGTTGCCCTCCTCCTCTTCACCGAGCCAGTAGCTGCGACCAATACCGACCATAGCACGACCAAGTTTGCCTTTCCATCCCTGGCCTTCCGGGCTGGTTCCCGAGAAAGGCTCCCGGTCAATGTCGGCAACGCTTGCGACCGAGACATTGCGACTGTGGGTGGGTAGCTGAGTGTGGCGGGGAATGACAACCCAGAGGCGAAGGGTCTGGCGAGCAAAAGCGAGCATCACGAGGACAAAGTAGACGCGGGTCACCCACAACAGGCAGATAAAGACGATACTTTGGAAGCTTTCGGGCTGGTAGACGGCATTGCTGAGGGGGTCGACGCTGCGAGGTGGATGGGCGATGAAGTTATTGCCCTCCTTTGTGTTTTGGATTTCGACGTAGGCGGCATCGTACTTGGGGCTGGTGAAGCCGGCGGTCTGTGCAATGGTTCCGCTGCCTGGACCGGAGGCCTTGCCACTGTCGTAATGCTGAGATACAACCAGGAACCACGTCACACCAAAGGCTGCAGTATAGGCCGCATTGATGAGACTGTCGAGCAGGTACAGCCAGGCAAGGGCGAGACACTCAAGAGGTGATTGTTTGCGGATGTGCGGGAACAGCAGAGCGGCGAGGGCGAGGGCGATGAGGGAGTAAAGGTACATGGACAGCTGAACCGGGGACAGGTGGTAGCCTGTCAGCAAGGCAAGCAGGCCATATAGGCCACTGATCTTGTTGAGTAGTAGCGACAGGGTAATCAGCGACGCGCCTGTCTCCAGGCTCATTACATAGAGAAAAGACTGTCATCCAAGTCACGGGGTGATTAGCTTTGGGGCCACGGATAAGATCGCGAGATTTGCGACCGACACATTGAAGGGCTCACCTCTGGCCGCGGAATGCGGAGATAGCGGGATGAGAATCCCATGATGGTTAGAGACCTGAAGTGGCCGAGGAATGCAAAGGTGAGGGACGATAAGGAGGGTGTATGTAGACCAAAAAAAAAGAAGGGGCGGAGTGTGGAAGAAGAAGAAAAGGCTGGGACTCTTTTTGAAGATGTTTGGCCCAGGGGGACGCCAAGGTTCCCAAGTTTCCGGCCGATCCGTGCAGATCACCTGCCCGACGGCGACCGCGGATACGAACACTGTAGCCCATTCAAGTACTCCGTATGTGCATTAAACTTGTAGAAGACCAAGAGAAAACATACAAAGCGACGAATAACACTTTCTTTTCTTGTCCTGAATGTTCCTTACCTCTCTTCTATGAATTACCGTCAGTTTGTAAGCCAAATCCAGTCTATAGCCCTAGACTCTATACACCCTTAGTCTGTCAACTCTTATTTTATGGAACTCGGAGCTTATAGAAGCTAAGAGGACTCAAAACCGGGTTGGTTTCTTTCCCTTGTAATTGAGATTGAAATACTCGACTAAATGGGACTCGGGCCAGAGGGATTATACTATCATCATGGAATAACCGACACATGTATTGATTAAACTCCTTTCAGCACAAAAGATTTTCTATCAACATGCATGAGGGGGAAAACAGCATTCAACAATATTAGGGAGCTAAGCTATACATAGTGAGCGCCACACGAATCGTAAACATTCATAAAGTGATAGTAGTTCGTCCCATCATGGGAGCCGCCGTAGAGCCACTGATCGCACAGCTACTACTATCTTAAGAAGCTGTACTCTAGATTTTTTTTTTCCTTTGAAAAAAATCCGTCTCAAAGTTCAACTATTTGTTTTCAAATATCCTGGAGATGATTTCCCACTGAAACAATTACCTTCAAAGTAACCAAATAACTATCTAGTCAATATTGACTAAAGTAGTTAGTTGATACACGAACTCTGATGCAGCTTGATGATTCTGTTGTTATTGATATAGAATCTGGCCTACAGGATATCGGAAAGGTGTTGCAGTCAATTTCATTAGCAGACTTAATTCGTTGATTGCTGGAGCGATACGACGTTCATGATACAGTGGGCTTTGCATAAGTTTGAACCCATGCCGAGTTTTTCAAAATCATCGTAGCTGACCAAAGAGATGGTACCTGGCTCGAGCCACCAAGAAAGACGATTTAAATGACTTTGAGAAAGATCTTTCAAAGCAAAGGAAGTAGTAACACATCTAATTGGCCGAGCTCTCTGGTCCCGAGATTCAGACTTTTGAACTACCGGGCACTGTATATTAGTCAATCGACTTCATTTAAAATTAATGAGTGAGCTCTTCGAGCTTCATTTCAAGCTGCTCTGTAAGCAACATTGATGACGATGTCCGAAGTCCGAGGCAACATTATATATGCGGGCCGAATCACCGGGGTGCTTGGAAGCCTTGGACCCAAGATTCCTGGAAGATTCCGACAAGGCTTACATGCAGATCATACAGTATCCACTGCAGGGGACCTCTTTTTTATCTTTTGACTCGCAGTTCACACGTGCGGGACATTCCGTATCAGCCCCACGAACATTCCAGAGTTTTCGCGAGAAGCCATCCATTATACGTATCTATTTCTAGTACTCAGCACGACGGAATAACCACGCCACCCCTTGGGCATGATAGGCATCTATGAACAGGGGGCGTAAAGGGCTATCCACTAGAAAAATTATTAGCAAAACTCCACCTTTTAGACGATTCTGAATCATCAGGCCCAATGGATGATGACATCAGTCCCGCTGTGGTGCACATACTATTTTCCCACTAGCGTCGGACTAGACCCACTGAGTGCGAGAACGCCGTCTTTGGGGGAGGCGATGGTTGCATCGAAAATTTTGACTAGTCGGTTCTCCGTCAGGAACCCTTCTAATAATAATAATAATAAGGACCCTAGACGGTTCGATTTGCGGATTAATTGTCCAATCTCATCCTCTAGATCTTCAATTTAGCTCGGACTGAACACGAGCTCTGAAAAATTTGCTATGCTAATCCTTCATATCGGCAGTTACTTTTACGAGGTGAAGCCGCCAAATGGTGGGTCTGGACGGTTAAGTCGGGATCTTGGTCCATTATTTCTGACCCCGTTTTCTTGTTCCAAGCCCCATCGTGAATGAAGGTGACCATCTGTTTATATTGACGGCTTAGTCGCTGCCTGGAAAATCTTCTTTTGTCCTTATTCACTCCGTTATCCACATAATCCGAGGCGTCGAGACGTGCCATAGCGTCTGGGGACACCATCAACCGTCAGTCATCCTCATCGTCATCATCATCATCATCATCATCATCTCCATCGCACAATCACCATGAGCAACAGCATCGACCACGACCTCGAAGTGGCCGAGGTCGAGGCAGATGCCGAGAACCAATCCTCAGGATGGGGCGAGGAAAAGCCTCGAAACTCAGCCGAGGCTGCTAGGCCCTCGACATCAGGATCCAGTATGTCGTCGACTGGTTCGAGTAGCTCTGTCGAATACAACCCGAACTTCCATAGACTGCAGTCGCGGAATACAGAAATTGATTTGGAGCGTCGACGATCAACACTTTCTCAGGCGCTGAGCCGGATAGAAACTCAACGGCTTCAGCATTCCATGACCGTGGGTGAAAGCGTCAAGTCGCGACCATCCAAGCTCCCTCTACCAGCATTTGGTGCTGGTAAACCTTATCCTCCACAGCTGCCAAACCGGGAGGATTATGTCGTAGAATTTGATGGACCGCATGATCCTTTATACCCACAGAATTGGTCACTAAAAACGAAGTAGGTCTGCCGTCCCTCGATACTGATTGAGTAGATTACTGACAATGCATGTTTTCCAGAGTTTTGATCAGCGCAATGCTGGCCTTTACCAGTATCTGCTCAACCTTCGACTCCGCCATTTTCAGCTCGTCCTCCAAAGCCGTTGCCAAGGTCTTTGGTGTTGGTCTCGAAGTCTCAACTTTGTCCAGTTCACTCTACGTTTGCGGTTATGCCTTCGGACCTCTAATCTGGGCTCCTCTGTCCGAACTGAAGGGCCGTCGCCCTCCAATCATCTTTGCCATGCTCGGATTTGGCATTTTCAATACGGGTGTGGCAGTCGCCAAAGATTTGCAAACCCTTCTGATTTGTCGTTTCTTCTGTGGTGTCTTTGGTAGTTCGCCTCTGGCAGTTGTGGCAGCTGTCTTTTCCGACATTTACAACAACCGCACTCGTGGTATTGCTATTGCTTGCTTCTCAAGTACAGTTTTTTTGGGACCTCTTGTCGCGCCATTTATCGGAGGATTTATCAACATGTCTTACCTGGGTTGGCGCTGGACCGCCTATATCCCAGCATTCATGGGATATGCCGCTTTCGTCATGAACCTGTTCTTCCTGAAGGAGTCTTACCCCCCCGTGGTTTTGGTGGATAAGGCCGCGGAGTTGCGCCGCCGCACCAAGAACTGGGGTATCCACGCCAAGCAAGAAGAAATCGAGGTCGACCTGAGAGATTTGCTGATCAACAATTTCTCTCGACCACTGCGACTTCTCATCAACGAGCCCCTGATCCTGGCGGTAACAGTCTACCTGAGCTTCATTTATGGTCTTCTTTACTGCTTCTTGACTGCGTACACCCTTGTGTTCCAACAAGTTCACGGTATGAATGCTGGAGTCAGTGGCTTGCCCCTGTTTGGTATGGTTGTCGGCCTTTTGATTGCTGCCTCCTACATCATCCTTTCCAGTGGAGCATACATTCGCAAGCTTGATAAGAATGGAGGTATCCCTGTGCCCGAGTGGCGCCTTCCGCCAGTCATTGCTGGTGGTGCACTTTTCGCTGCTGGAATCTTCTGGTTCGGATGGACTGGATTTAGCAGCAAAATCCACTGGATCGTGCCCACGCTCAGCGGGTTGTTTACTGGATTTGGTCTTTTGATCATTTTTATCCAGCTATTCAACTACCTGATTGATACCTATCTTATGTTGTGAGTACCCCCAAAGTATTTCCAAAATGTTTGAAAAAACATCATTCTAATCAGATTAAATTAGTGCCGCTTCTGCTATTGCCGCCAACACCTTCTGCCGTTCCATGGTGGCAGCCAGTTTCCCCCTTTTCTCGCGCCAGATGTTCCAAAACCTGGGTATCCAGTGGGCTTCTACATTGCTTGGATGTCTCGCTGTGTGCCTAGTCCCCATTCCCATGGGATTCTACTTCTTTGGAAAGAAGCTGAGAATGAAGAGCAAGTATGCGCCGTTCTTCGAACCCGCGACTGAGGCGCATGCCGTGGACCAGGAAGATGATCTTGAAGAAAATGAGGCAGACGAACGTGCCTGAAACGATACCCCAAAATATGTCTACGATTCCGAGCCCTCAATGGGTTTACAAAATAATTATCTGTTTGAGTTAATAATAGTGATGAGCATGTGGTTTACACAGCTGTGCATATTGTTCTGCTGCCAATTAAGCTCTTTACTCTAAATATGTGTAATTCTGAGCCCCCAATAGGTTTACAACTAGAATCTAGGGACCTGTAAAATAATTGCTATACGAGGCCCTCAACTGCCGATTTTATTAAGATTTTCCAGCACAAATCATTCCCAATCCTAGGGATCTGAACTTTATCTACCGTTTGCCATTGTCTTTGACGTCTCGGCATGTGCTCTCAATCGTGTCGCCATCTCCTTGCCCCCCTTCTCACTAAAGTGCAGGTTTAGGTTCTTCCTCGTCTTCTCTGCATTCATTCTACCTCTCTCAAACATCCCCTTTTCATACTCCTCCACCGCAGCTCCAATATTATACGCATCACTTCTCGCTTTCGCCATCACACTCTCCTTCCTCTTGACAATTGCTTTTGCCAGATCCATTGCATCAGCCAAAGCCACATTGACCCCTACTCCAGCGAACGGCGTCATCAGGTGCGCCGCATCGCCCAGCAGCGTAACGCCAAGCCTAGACTTCCACTGGATTCCCACAGGAAGCATATAGAGTTTTCGAGGGATGAGCTCGTCCTTCGCGGAAAGGATGACCCGCTTCACATCCGCGGAACAATCGCTCCAGTATTTATCGATCATTTCCTGGCGTGTCGTACCCTGGGAATTTGAAAAATCAATCCCACAATCTTCGAGCCATCCCTCGGGAACCCTGAGCGAAGCATATGCGCGCACTGCACCAGTTCCTTGCCGCTGACACTGTAACGCCCTTCCTTCGTCAAACATGAAACACGACCCTTTGCCGATATACTCACTCATCCATGGGTCCTGGACATCAACGTCCAGCGCCCAGAGCTCAATAGTCGTGATACCAGAGTAAAACGGTGTCTCATGCGTCAAAAGCGGGCGCACCTTTGACCATGCGCCATCTGCACCGATGAGCAAATCGATCGACGTATCTGTGGTGAAGTCTGCGAAAATGATGGTGTGCTTTCCGCGTGTGGAAGGGTCAGGTTCCACACGCATTAACTTCTTGCCCCATTTGACGGTACCCTCCTTTAAGGAAGACAGCAGAATGTCGCGAAGCTTGACGCGGTCAATTTCGGGGCGATCACGACCTTCACCATCAAGTTGTTTCTGGGCGGCTTGAGAGGCGATGCTTTTGTTGTCGTCCCATAGTATCGAACCGTCGGGTTTGATAAGTTTCATGGCCTCCCCTTCTGGACGAGAATGTTTCAGAAACTCATCAAAGAGACCCGCGGCTTTGAGCGCGGCTTGTCCAGCCCTGGGGTGCAAATCGAGCGTGCCTCCTTGGTTGCGCACACGAGGGGAGGTTTCAGCTTCGTAAATGGTGCAGGGGATAGAGTTGACTTGGAGGAGGCGGGCAAGGAGGAGGCCAGAGGGACCAGCGCCAATGATAACAATCTTTGGGTTAGGCATCTTTGGAAGACTGTGAAGTTGGAGAATAGACAATTGGTGTTGTGGACAAGATATGGATTACTGTAGGCTCTTTGCTGAGCCCAAGAAGGGGGAAGTTGACCTAATTTATACATGAGGCTACTCATAAAAATGGTAAAAATGGTACAAAATGATGCTTTCCCGCTTTATCTCCTATGCTGCCAGACCCGGCCAAGTCCCGAGGTATCGAAGCCGCAAAGGACTAAGGTTGATAATCGCAGCATTTAGCGCTGATGAGGCTTGAAAAGACAGCGCAGAGCTGAACCAGTGGCAGGATTTCTTAGACCGATTGCGCGGTCCCCAAATTAGAAAATACCTTTCTTGTCGAGACAACTGCATCAGGTCAGAAGCCCCTCACTCGATTGGCCAGAAATATCACAGAAATATCAGTGGCGTAGACATATGTTCCAAATACAAACTCTTGGACTTATGAGCGCTGGCCGTACAGTTGAGAACTCTATCCTGTGCCGTCTTCTGTAATCTGTAGGGCTAAGCTTAGCCTGGTGGGTTCGGTGCTTAGTGCTTAAGCTCCCACCCGTCTCTCCGCGGGCGTCTCCGCGGGCCCGCGGGTGTTGTCTGTGACCCTGCTAACGTTCTAGCCTCTCCTATTATTCCAAATATTTAGCGTTTCCACATAATCGGCGTAACTATTTAGCCGAATGGAGAGCCCGGGGTGAATAAAGAAACCGACATTATCGTTTGGCCGAGCCCTAAACTAACCCCCACTCACTAACCCATTCTTCCTTCAATTGTGATGATCAACCACGTTGGAACCATGTAGATCTGCATCTACCTACCTAGCCATTGTCTGCTTATGTGAGCCTCACCCGTCCGTCAAAGCCCACCTAGTCTCGAAGGTTAGGTAAGAATGGAATGTGCAAACATCCCCCGTTCGAGGTGCTGAACATGGTTCGTATACAATTATGGCTGAGTTGAATTGAAAAGTTTTGAGCTGGCCCTTCGAAAGACTGTAAGTACGGTATGGCTAGTAAAGGCTGCTAGTGAAAGGTGACACGAATTACTGAAGGAAGCGGTTTGCATTTCAGCCTCCTGAGCCAATCTCACTAATTGATGACGGGGGCCAATCTTTATTGTTTCAAGGAGACATAGTCCGGCCAGTATTATATTTTAAGTTTAGGAAAGGTAAGTAGCTTAAGCTAACCCATAGGGCCATTGCTAACTATTTACCGAGTGGATTTGATTCCATACCGAGAGTTATTCGCCCCCATTTGCAATGTGGGGGCGGGTTGGGTTATGGAGTAAATATGAGCTAAAACCTGTCGAAATGCCCCTTTGAGTCAGGTAAGCGTTGTCAAGCTCTAATCTTAGATCCAACAGGAGCTGTTGCCAATAGGGCGTCATCGGAGTCGGACGAATAGTCCACCGTAAGTCTGCCCCGCAATTGCAATCGTCTGACTTGTGCAAACTAAGCCCCGCGCTGTATCGACCTGGAACCTCTGATTTCCTGCTTTTCTCCATGTACCTTAGTGAGCTGTACTCCGCTGGGTCTCATGAGAAATTATGCCTTCAGAGCCTTGGCGCATTCGAGATACATGAAGTGACTTAACGAGGACGATCTCTATGAGATCAACCGTGCGCACCGGTGATTCAGGTATTTTAGACTTATCATGGTTGATGTGGTATCGTACTCCCCAGCATAAATAGCAGCTAATGCCCCCGAGCCCTTATATTCAGAACTTCAGAGTCCAGACCAACTTTTATCTAGGCCTACTTTGCAATTACTCCTACTTCCTTATTGTATGACGTCGCCAAAGCACGAGAGACAAACATTTACCACACCCTTCATCGCTCATCATTCAAGATTCAGAGATGTCTACTCCACGCAAGATCGTTCTAGTCACTGGCGCCACAGGCAAACAGGGTGGTGCGCTCATTCAGGGCCTCCTCTCAGTCCCTGATACAGCCGGTCTAAACATCATCGCTGTAACGCGCGACGTTTCCAGCCCCCGCGCGCTCAAACTTGGCGCGAATTTCAATGTGGCTGTTGTTCATGGCGATATGACCCAGCCGGAGGCCATGTTCGAAAAATACGGTCCAGTCTGGGGTGTATACAGCGTGCAGATCAACTCGGACGCCGAGGAACAGCAAGGCAAGGCCATGGTCGACGCGGCAGTTGCTCATGGCGTGCACCACTTCGTCTACTCTTCGGGTGACCGTGGCGGGCCCGAAAAATCCCCCGCCAATCCCACCAAAGTCAAGAACTTTGCAGCCAAGTACCGTGTTGAAAAACATCTGGCGGAGAAGGCTGCGGCTAGCCCACAGAAGATGACATACACGATCCTACGACCGGTAACTTTCTTTGAAAATCTCACCACCGATATCCATGGGAAGGGATTTGCCCGTATGTGGGAACAGATGGGGGCTAAGAAGCTGCAATTTGTCTCTACCCGGGATATTGGTCGCATTGCCGCGGATAGCTTCATGCATCCAAACAATTACCGCAATGTCGCCTTGACACTGGCGGGTGACGAGCTAACTCAACAAGAGGCCGATGTCATATTCAAGGCCGCCGTGGGATTCCCTATGCCCATGGCTCCGTGCCCCATGGCTTCTACCGTCAAGTTCTTCTTGAAGGGTACAGTGGGAGATATGTTTCAATGGTTTGAACGTGAAGGCTACGGAGGTGATGTTGCCGTGTGCCACAAGCTTTACCCTGGAATGAAGGACTTCCAAGCTTGGATCGATGAGAACAAAGGGCAGTGGTTATCTTAGCGTAATAGTAGGATTTCTGACGGCACTTCTGACGGCACCAACCCTAGCAGATTGCTACGGGTAGAGGTCTGTCCTCCTCTTCTATATAGAGAACAACATGTGCTTTCTATTGCTTTGTACTACCTTGACTGTCCACGTAGATACCTAGACAGTGTATTACCCAAAGTAATCGAATGTAGTTATTCACAGGTCGGCCATTTCCAAAAATAATCATTTTAGTTACTAATGGTGATGAGCATGTGGTTCGTAGAGTGAACACTGTCAGAAGCACAAGCACTAGTAGCCGAGTCCCACTTCAATTCAATTAATAAACGTAGATCGAGCATAGTCAAAATAAAGTAGTCGATAAAAAGCAATATATTAGTCCACTTGAACGTGGTTGGCTCGGACTTACCTAGGTTGACCATGTTTTAACTAGTTAACAAAGTCAGTCATCCACCATGTTTTAACTAACTAGTCATCCGTGCATACAACCTTATGAATGCATAGGCATCTTGGCTTCTAGCAGTCTTTTCTTCGAGTAACCACTGTCGCACTCAAGAAACTAGGCTTGATATTCGCTATACAAGAGGGAATTTTAAAATTTGTACTCGAATATGAGCGAAATTCCCCAAATAGTTAATTACACGTCCCAGCAATATTTAGTCAGCAACTGAGATGTGGAAATGCCTATGCTGTCTCGACTACTAGACCGTCGAGTACACTAAATAAGGGATACAGATATATTTTGTGTTTTGTTTTTTCCAGGCTTGCTTTTCTTCCCCTGCTCAAATGGCTGGGAGAAATCTACGAAGAACCTTAGATCTGACATTTAACTTATTTTTTTATTAAAACACTGCAGTGCCGTGAAGATATTATATTGTACAGCTTCAAAGACTATACCATACCGAATATGTTAGCTTATAGGGCCAAAGTAGCCATGGACAGCCCGGAGATCAAGAGAAGCGACCCTCCAGTATGATCAAGGAGACAAAGTAGTATGTTGTGGAGTAGACAGAAATCAAAACGCCCACCGTCCGCGCAAGAGCTCACCAAAGAAATTGAGGACGAAACAGCCGCATTCAACACTGAAAGATCTAAACGCACGCTATTCACCTGACGAGCAAAGGAGAAAGTGGGGAAAACATGTACATCTTAAAAGAATCGGTGCAATATCATGGACGGACTCGATTGTCATCATCGGTCGAAAATGTGTAAATGAAAGGTATAGAGGGGAGGTGCTTTAGCATGCGCAGCCCTCGTTGTTGGTGGTCTCCTTCGGGTGGATGTTGACATCAATCACTAGAAGTAACAGCCCCTCGGTTAGTATGCGTCATGATGGGCTCGACAGGACTCGGTGGAATTGACATACTTGTGCTCTCTCCCTGCTTGGCCTCACCGTCCATTCCAGGCAGAGCCTGAGCAATCCTTCGGAACAGCTGCTTCACGTTGTGTCCGACCTTGGCACTGGTTTCGATGAACATCAGGCCATTCTTCTTTGCTTCCTCCTCACCTTGTGCGGTGGTGACTTCGCGCTTGTCATTCAAATCGGTCTTGTTGCCCACCAGCACAATGATCACGTCATTTCCACGCTCTCCACGAACATCGTCGATCCATTTCCGGGTGTTTTGGAAGGATTTGGCGTTGGAAATATCGTAAACCACGACTGCAACGCTCGAGTCTCGGATGTAGGAAGGAATCAGGGAGCGGAATCGTTCTTGACCGGCGGTATCCCAAAGCTGAAGGCGGACGGTTCGGTCTTCCAAGTACATAGTCTAAAGCGAGAGATAAGATCAGACATTAGCATGGATAGTTCTTGTAGCACTGCCGGCAAGAAGTCCGGAGGAATAGGCGAGGCGAGGCGAGGCGAGATTCGAGGTGTCGTACCTTGGACAAGAAGTCAATGCCGATGGTGGCTTGGTATGTGTTGTCGAACGAGTCGTACATGAAGCGGGTGATCAGGGAGGTTTTGCCAACTAAATCCATCGTTAGAATTGCTATCCGGGCTTTTGTTTGTTCCCACTGGGGGTCATGGGTGGCATATGCGCCTCGGCATAGTCGTACCGCTCTGTTCTCCCAAGAAGACCAGCCTGTTTCCCGTTAATACCAGTCTTTCTCATGGAAGATAGCCAATCCTGATATGCACTCACTTGAACTTCTTCAACGGGTTCGAATACGACCCTACCCCAGAACTGGAGGCCATGGCGGTGGTTGTGTTGTCGAGAGGGAGGGGGGCGAACTCAGGGGGATCGGGGTCAAAAATGCGCGGCGCCACAGAACCGAGGACTGGTCACGCAGCAGTAACACCAAGCACCCAAGAAGATTGCAATGGCCAATATGTAAAAAAGACCAAAGCAGCCAGAGAAAAGTAATCGACCAACTTCAAGATGCGGGCAGTTGAAACGAGCCGTGGATCTGGGGAAACAGACAAGGCCACCGCCCCAAAACGGAGCAGTTAATCCGCTCCGACCGAGCCACCGAGTCCATTCCTCCACCTCCAACTCCGAAGCAGAGCTTCAGCTCCCTTATCGGCGCGCCTCTTTAACCCACCCGCTTCGAGGCCTTTTCATTCTTTCATCTTCAGGTTGTCAGAGGTCGCCATGTATTACAGCTACTCTTATGGCGTCGTGACGACCGCCTTCGTGGTGGTCGGGTTGTGTATGTTCCACCACATCTCCGAGAGCTTGGGAGGTCCGACAGCTAATCCGATAATCTTCGACATACAGATATGCTTTTCCACGGAGATGGGGAAGCTTTCAATGTATGACACCTATTTCCGATCCTGCCGAAGCTTCTTTCGGTCCTTTTCTGTTGACATGATGCCTAGGTCGGCCGCTTCCTAGAGGAGGTATCTCCTTACGCCTGGGCCAACATTGGTATCGGATTGTGTATTGGTTGTTCGACGATTGGTGCTGGATGGTATGCTTAGAATGGACTGCTCGAAATCACGACCATGGTAGCTAACAGATTGGCTTGCGTTGACACAGGGGTATCTTCCTCACGGGCTCTTCGATCCTTGGTGGTGGTGTGCGGGCACCCCGAATTCGTACCAAGAACCTGATTTCCATCATCTTCTGTGAAGTCGTGGCTATCTACGGTGTTATTATTGCGATTATCTTCTCCTCGAAGCTCTCCCCGGTCCCCGAGAGCCAGCTCTACACCCAGAACAACTACTACACGGGTTATGCTCTGTTCTGGGGAGGGATCACTGTCGGATTCTGCAATCTGATCTGCGGTATCTCAGTCGGTATCAACGGTAGTGGCGCTGCTCTTGCGGATGCAGCGGACCCTAGCTTGTAAGTTTCGATTCCGCGGGGTTTGGTTGTTGGTGTGGCGGTCTGGATAGCCTGCTTACCTCTTCAACCTGATAGGTTCGTCCGCATTCTCGTTATCGAGATTTTCAGCTCAGTCCTGGGTCTATTTGGTTTGATCATCGGCCTTTTGGTTGGTGGCAAGGCCCTGGACATGGGCGCGGCCTAGAAGCGAGACCCTCCACTGGTGTGAGGGTTGCGATTGCCTATCATGGCAGCAGAAAGAGGGGGTACAAGCTGCCCCATTATGATCTCGGAATACCTTCCGTTTTTTCATCCTTTTCGTTTTAGTTTTTACTCTTGTTTCCTTCCGTGGGAAACCTCTTTATGTATACAAGCATCAGGGCGTCTGGATTTCGATACCGTAGAAGCAAGTTTTTGGGGGTCATTTGCTGAGTTTACTCAATTGACTCGGAGATTATGTCTGTGTACAGTAATGAGCAGCAAAATGGGACCACAGTCTAAGAAATTGATTCCTAACTGTACAACATAAATCCCAATAGAATTGTAGTCTCGTCTCCACCGTAGCACGGACCGGCCACTAAGGGCAGACTTGCAATTTCACGTCCCGAGGATTCGCGATACCCCAGAGTTTCCATGTCGACTCCCTTTTAAAGACTTAACATCTTCCCCTCCTCCTCCTCTCTCCACTCCCTCGTATACTCAACCCAGAATACCCACAATTTACCCCATGATGGAGACTACTGATACTACCCCCAGACTCAAGGCAGCCATACTGATCGTCTCGGATACGGCCTCGAAGGACCCCGCTTCGGACAAAACGGCCAATGCCCTCGCCTCCATCCTTGCCGCGGAGGGGAAGTGGGAAACCCCCGCGATCAAGATCGTGCCGGACAACGTGTTCCAGATCCAACAAGCCGTATGTGATTGGACAGATGGTCCCAATTGGTACAATCTGGTCCTGCTCAGCGGCGGAACGGGCTTTGCTGTTCGAGATAACACCCCGGAAGTGAGGCATTCTATGCTGGTAGTCAACATTGTTTCCCGCGCTAATGACATCACCAGGCAGTGTCTCCCCTGATCCATCGCCATGCTCCAGGCCTAGTGTGAGTGGTACAAGATAATCGAGGGTTCCAGCGCAGCCACTAACGACGAACTAATCTCCTCAGCCATGGGATGATCGCCGCTTCATTGAAAGTAACGCCATGTGAGATGACATCAGCCCTGCCGTTGGCGCCGTCTGGCCTCTCCCTTGGCTTGATTATTTACATCCCGCTAATTCCCTTTGTCTAGTTGCAATGATGGCTCGTCCAGTTGCTGGAGTTCGTGACAAGACTTTGATCATTACGTTGCCCGGATCCCCCAAAGGAGCTATGGAGAATCTTGAAGCTGTTGTGAAGCTGTTGCCGCATGCCTGCTTGCAGAGTGCTGGCGGGAGCTCTCGAACTATGCACGCCGGCGGCATGAAGAAGTTGGAGGCTGAGGCGGGTGTCTCTTTAGCCTCTGAGCAACGGCAGCCGCAGCAGCAACAACATTCGCATGATCACCACCACCACCACCATCACGGCCATGGGCACGACCATGGCCATGTAGGCCCCAAAGCACACACCTCCCCCGCAGACCGGCCCCAGTCCAATGACCCGTCCGCTGGGCCTAACCAGCGCTATCGTTCTTCACCCTACCCAATGCTCTCCGTAGAGGAAGCCCTCCTTCAGATCAGCGAGCACACGCCAAAGCCCATTGTCATCGAAGCCCCCGTGAACACCTCTGTGGTAGGCTCAATTATCGCCGAAGACGTCTTTGCCGCCGAGGCAGTGCCAGCGTACAAGGCCAGTATCGTCGATGGCTACGCCGTCATTGCATCAGACTCCCCCACCGGGCCTAGTACGAAAGGCGTGTTCCCCGTAGCATCAGTCACCCACGCCAACGTCGGTGGAGGCCTGCAACCCCTCCAGCCGGGCACCATCGCTAGAATTACCACCGGCGCACCCCTACCTCCCAACGCGAATGCCGTAGTCATGGTCGAAGACACCGTTCTGGCCTCGTCCACCCCAAACGGGACTGAGGAGGCCACCGTCGAAATCTTGACTGGCGATATCCGACCCGGTGAGAACGTTCGTGAGCCTGGTAGTGATGTTTCTCTGGGATCCAAGATCCTTTCCCGCGGAGACGTAATCTCTCCTGTTGGTGGCGAGATCGGTCTTTTGGCGTCTACGGGGAATCGGACGGTCAAGGTGTTCAAGAAGCCTCGAGTAGGCGTTCTGAGCACGGGAGACGAATTGGTGGAGCACGACGATCCTCGGATTCTCACTGGAGGCCAGATCCGCGACTCCAACCGCCCATCTCTCCTGTCATGTCTCCAATCCTGGGGTTTCCCCACCGTCGATCTCGGTATTGCACGCGACACTCCTGCTGGCGAGATCGAACATGCCTTGCGCGACTCCCTGCGTGGTGTTGGCCGTGCCTCGTCCAGCGTCGACGTCATCGTCACCACGGGTGGTGTATCAATGGGTGAGCTTGACCTTCTCAAACCTACCATCGAACGATCCCTCGGTGGCACCATTCACTTTGGCCGCGTGTCGATGAAGCCCGGCAAGCCGACCACTTTTGCTACCATTCCCTTCAAGGAGGCTGCCACGAGCGCCACGGAGGGAACTCAGCAAGAGCGCCAGTCGAAGCTCATCTTCTCTCTCCCCGGAAACCCGGCCTCTGCCTTGGTGACCCTGAACCTGTTCGTGTTGCCTTCGCTGCACAAGCTATCTGGTCTGGGCGAGAGCTCTCAGGCGCTGGCTTCAAAGCCCTGGATGGCGCCGCAGCTTGGTCTTCCTTGCGTGGCTGTCGTCCTGACACACCACTTCCCTCTGGATCCCAAACGCACCGAGTATCACCGTGCCATTGTTACTGCCTCGCGCTCTGACGGCCGCTTGTACGCCACCAGCACCGGTCTCGGTGGAACCGGCCAGCGAAGCTCGCGCGTTGGCAGCCTAGCATCAGCAAATGCCCTGGTTGTTCTCCGTCCTGGACGTGGCGTCGGAATCAAGGGCGAGATCGTGGAGGCACTGATGATGGGACCTGTGCAAGGCTGCGATACCCGCCTCATTTGCTAAAATTATGCGACAATGCTGACGACGATATACCCGGGGCTGGTTCTCCTAGATTTATTCTCTTTCTCAATTTGTCTCTTTACATTTCGGCTTGGGTTGTCTGTTTCCTTGGTTCTTCAATCTTGTTTCATACCGATGATACAGTGTCACTAGACTGCCAGTAGATATTTGCGATGAAGAAAAATATAACACGGTACATGCAAGACCTCGGCTACCATGCTTTCGAGATGTAATTGGATGCTTGAAGATTTGAAGAGGCTCGGGTCAAAGGCACACTCCTCTTCTCAATGGGTATGGAGCTCGGGATATCTTGGCTTCGTCATGTCCGGGGTAATCGGGCCAATGTCGTCCGAATTCCCCTGGAGACACTTCTTCTTGACTTTGTGTACAGACTTGGCGGCGTTGACTTCGCTTGATAGCGCCGCGCTAGGACAACAATTTCAGGCAGTTGTTCCGCCAATCGATGTCATTGTGAACCATTAAACAGTATTCACAACAGGATACCCCGCATGATGCTCCTCCTGAGTATCAGGATTCCTTCCTATCAATGATATTCCAAGAGAATTACCATCAAATTAGCCGGAAAACTCCAAACTTGGTCTCGTATTTCGGTCTTGGCACGCTTCTAATACCAAGACGTTGGCTTAGAAAAGTAATCTTCAGGCGAAACGCGAAACATGCCTGTTTGAAGTGTACCTGGTCTATAAAGATAGTCGTGGTCTATCAGTATTCACAACTCTCTTCTCTGGACATATCTCTATGAGCCCGGGTGTATTTTGGAGGGGTTTCGCATGTTAATTATAGCGAACGCTTTAGAAGGCTGAAGCCCGTTCATATTGTGGAGTTTACGGAGTCGACTCAATTGCGGAGAAGTGGAGAGGCCCGACCCGACAACAGGAACCCCAAGAAGGCGGGGCATCCCACGTGTGGCTGAGTGTCTATAGAAACCCCCACAGCGAAAGAAAGATTCAAAATATTCGTTATGGTATTATCCTGCTTCTCGGTGTTTATTGAGCCGAATCAATTCGGCAGCCATGTCTGTCTCGTGGTATATGAGAGGGCATTGGGACCCAATTACTCCCCCTAATCACACAGTACCTGAATCGCAGAGTAGTCTTTTCCCTTGGGAGCTACAAAGATGAAGGGCTTCTTCGCTGCTGCGGCATCATTGCTCTTGAGCACTGTCAATGCTTTCCCATCTAAGCCTGCCAGCGGACCATTCTTGACGCAAGTCGACAACACAACATGGGTCCTTGGAAATGAGATCTGGAATGTTACTCAGGAGCAGATCTACGGCGTCAAGCTGATGTACAAGGGAAAAGATTGTGTTGGCGAAGCTGTTGGCCACTATGTCAGCTACAGTATGTGCAAACCCAACCCCTTCTCTATCAACAATGTATCTTTCTACTTTGTTCTCTACTAATCAATTCCTGCTAAAGACGGCGCAGCGTCCAACTTGAAATGGACTTCGGCTTCTATTTCCAGTCGCGGTACCTACCAGGGCAAGCAATACATTGATGTCTCATTCACTGCTGCGGAGGGAGACATGCATTGGGTCATTTTCTCCGGCCTGTCTGGTGCCTATCAGTATTTCGTGAACCATGCGTTGCCTAAACTTGGTGAATTCCGTACTCTCTGGCGGTTGGATAACTCAACTTTCACAAAGGGTCGAACCAACATCAAGGATGAGGAATTGCCCCCGTTGAGCGAGTATTTGGCCACGAATAAGGTTCAGGATGAGACGTGGTTGAAGCCCGATGGAAGTGGGTATATCACCAAGTATGACTTTACTGCTTGGTCGAGGAACCAGGATTTCTTTGGTGTTTATGGAGATGTCTTTGGTAGCTGGTATATCAATGCTGGCAAGGACTACTACAACGGTAATCATCTGAAACAAGAGTTGATGGTACGACTGATCAATATCAAACACGGGAGATGATGAGCCTAACTGATTGATATTCAGGTCCACCGAGAATCATCAACCGGAGACGCCGTGCAGCTGAACATGATCCACGGCACTCACTTCATGTCCTCCTCTTCCGACGTACTCCCCAATGGCAAGATGTGGGGACCTTGGCTTTGGTATCTCGTACGTATCACGATTCCACGCCTCAGTCATCCTTCCTACTAATACACCCCACAGAACGACGGCGACAAGAAGGATGCTGCCAAGCGAGCCGCAGAAGAATTCAAGTCCTGGCCCTACAAATGGCTCGACGACGAAGATTACCACAGCCGCGGTGTCGTGAAAGGCAAAATCATGCTCTCCGACGGCCGCCCAGCCAGCAACGCCGCCGTCTTCCTCGGCGACAACAGCCCCAATAAAACCGCTCTAGACATGGGGTCAACATACTACTACACCGCATACGCCGACAAGCACGGCAACTTCGAATTCTCCGACGTCCGCGCTGGGACATACGGTCTCCAGGCCTGGTCTAACGGCAGTTCCATCGCAGATGTGACAACCTCCTTCCTCCAGAATGACGTTACTGTGAAGAAGTCCGCAAAGACCAATCTCGGCAGCCTCACCTGGCAAGTCTCTTCCAAGAAACAAGTCTTCCAGATCGGTGACTTCGACCGCTACAGTTATGGTTTCTTGCACGGTGGTGCACCACACCAGCACGCCCTGGTCGCTTCGTGTCCCGCAAACCTGACATATACCATCGGCGAGTCCAAGGACATTGACTGGTGCTTCGGACAAACATACAAGGGTAACTGGACAGTGCGATTCAAGGCCTCATCTGTTCCTGATACCGCGGCTCCGAATCTGATCGTTTCACTGGCTGGGTACTCCTCGGGCGCGAGCACGAATATCCTCGCTAATGGAGTCCATGTTGGTAATATGACTAGTGGGTCTTCGTTGATCCCTACTGATCCATGCTTGTACCGCTCTGCGACGGGTGCGGGTGAATGGCATTTGCTTGAGTATCCCTTCGATAAGGGTTTGTTGAAGGAGGGTTGGAATGAGATTACTTTCAATATGGTGAGGAATACTACGTGGCATGGATTTATGTGGGATAGTGTTGTCCTGGAGTGGTGATCTGAAGCTTTCAGTGTGGATACAACATAGAGTGAAGCTTGTGACTATGTTGATAATGCAAGTGAAATTGACAGGTTTTGGGACCCAGGACAACGAGGGCGATCTCAAACTGCGTAGCTTGAAGGTAAAGTGTCAATCAAATGGAATGAGTAGTATGATTCTATTTGTATGATATCCCTGTACCGAGCAACAAGTGCTCTTCTAAGAACATAGATCTCTATGAGTTTGAAGCTAAAAAGCCGGAGAAAATGTATTCAAAACTCCCATGCACCCAGAAAAGATAAGAAATGTAGAGACCTCACCCCTTGGAGTACTTCCACTCTTTCTTCTTCTCCGCTCTAAAAGGAAGCAGTGTTCCATCCCGCCCCTGCTTGCGAGCAATTTCCACAACAAGGAACCGTACAAAATCTGTCAGAGTCCAGTAACTGCTGTGCGCACTGAGCATGTTCAGGTACTGGATGCTGAGCGGGCCGCCGCCACCGGAGAGGTAATAGTCGATCTGACCATTGTCGTTCAGCAGTAACATGCGTTTCTCGGCAATTTCTTCCCGGGTAAAGTCATGCGTCTCCATTTCGACAGTTGATGGGAGTTTTGTCACTGCTGCGGGTCGTATCGGTGTGGTTGTTGGGATGAAGCCGGGTGCTGAGCCCCATCGGAAGACACTGCCGAAGGATTGGATGAAAGATGAGGTGGAGCTGGGAATGGAGGCAATTTTGAGCGAATTGGCGAGGTCGCTATCTACTGCTGCGTTCACACGGTATGTAATTGCTAGTAAGTATGTTAGATTCCGGGAAGGATATTGGTGCTAGGGAAAGAGAATGAAAACATACGATCTGTTGTATGCATGATGTTGTACAGGTTGTCCACGGCAAGGCAGCCATACTTGCCAGCCTCTCCGGCAACACCAGGCAGTCGATCCTCACCCTCGCTACCTGGTTTTTCTCTGCCCTTGCGGGGGCGAAGGCTGGCTAAATAGAACTGTTAATATCTCCGGATAACTTCCCTTTCTCCTTTTTGAAGTGGGCATACCTTTATTAAGAAGCAAAAAGAACCCAACAGGGCTACCACAGAGAAACAGATTCCTGGTATCAAACTCAAAGATGTCGCTGTGGAGAGGTGTGTTGGGAAAATCAAAGCGATCAATGTTTGTCGGTTGGTGGCTCAGGATATCGAGAGCCATGACACTACCCAGAGAATGGGCGAGAAGATGAACGCGACCGTGATCCTGGAACCCAGGGTTGTTCTTACACCACAGGCGGTAGATCCGATTAGCTTCTTTCGCAACGGCCTTGATCATCTTTGGTTTGTGGTGGGACAGATAATACGGAATATCGAGCATGACATCACTGATCAAGGATCGAACTGCAGGGAGTGTCTCAGGCGTGATATCCGCGAGTGAAAAGTTGTTGGACGCTGGGTCTTCCGTATCTGGGGTATCAAGAGCTGGATCATCCAAGGATAGAGTCGTTCTCCAGTTGACAGGCAGCACCATGATCCCACCATGGTCTTTTCGTACGTGCGGCCACACGGGCTCGTTGTTCAACTCCATGTTCACCTGGCGACGGAAGGCATTGATCGCGTGCGTGAAATGGAAGCTCTCCATTCTCTCCGAGAGTTTCTGGCCGATGCCATGAATGACAAACAACAAGTCTGAAGGGCTTGGCCGCATCTCTTCCATCTTGCATGCGTAGCATATTGATTCACCGGGTGCTGGAGCCGTGTTCTGGTTCTGAGACCTTCGGATATACTGGCGAACGTCGACAGGATTGGGTTTTGATGGATGTAGCTGATCCCATCGCTTGCGACTGAAGCCTCGAATGACGGGAATACCGATTTGACGCCCCTTACGAATGGCACTCAGCGGTCGCCTGCCCCGGGCAACAGACGGGAGTAAGCTAGGTCTGAGGATCTGGGCGTTTCGAGCATCCACGTAGATAGCGCTTGAAGTGGCATAAGGCTTGACTACCTCGACACGGTTGGCAGTTCCCCCGGCAGCTTGATTAGGATCGAATTTGAAGGCTTCTGTGTTCTCATCTAGAGCAGACTCATTGGTCCCTTGGTTCGACTCCTGTGCAGTACCGGGTCGGCTGGCAGACAGGGATTCTCCCTTGGGCCAGAGTTCGTGGACAATCTTCATCTCTGCATCTGCACCATTCTCAACGCAACTATTCAATTCCTCTTGCCATGTCTGTGTCCACGGTCTGAGATAGACGTATCCCTCTTCCAGCTTATTCGCAAGTTCTGTCTCCACGGGCATCATGGTGTTCTTGTAGAACCAAGTGGCTCGAACAACGTTTGAAACGTCATGAAGCGGGTTCCAGTAAATGGGTTTCATCTACATACACGATGAGCACGATGGAACATTTCATCAAAATAAGAGCTACACATACCTTCAGGTTGGGCAGCTCGACCAAGTGGAGACGAGATGCACCAACTGGAATCTTGACCTGTGAGTCCTCCTCAGAATCCTCCTCACGCGTGGGATCTTGTGACAATCCTTCCAAGCTCATAGTGGTCCTCAAACCCGACGGCTTCGGTACGGAGCGGGGCGTAACGGGGACCCGCAACTCAGGCTGGCCTTCGTGGGACCCGTCCCTGAGGGGCAACGACTCAACCGAGCGGCCGAACGGGCTATGTGATTGGGACACCGGGGCTCTGAGGAAAGGCGATCCACTGATGCTCGCATCGCGAGAGCGGTTGGCACGTACGCTGGTGGACTCATCATGAACGTCCACCATGTCGTGATCGACTGGTGAACTGCTTCTTCGCTTTGTTGATAGTGACTCATTCACGGACGTGGATCGATCTCTATTCCGGTAGACACTGCCGGCGTTTCTGCTAGGGCTTCCATCCTTCACGTCATCCTCCATAGACGAGATCATCAACCGCCGTTCTGCGTAGTTCTCGGGCCGAGCATCAGCGCTGCTACCGGGATGACCTGATCGGCTTTTGACACCCCGGGGTGGCAGCTCGTCTGGGAGCGACGGTTGCTCGATAGGAGTACTACCGGTACTAGATAGACTTGCATCTCCACTGACTGCCAACTTTCGACGTCTTTCAACATCAGAGGCTGATCCCTGGCCTGGCACAGCTATTCCAGAGCGCGCTGTCGGTGTTTCTGGCGAAGGCCCGGTCTGGGCAGGTTGCTGAGCTTCTCGAGCTTTCCCAAGCTCCCGCCAGGATTTTTCCAGGGCCAAGTTATCTCTAGCCGAGAATGGTTGCGGAGGAGTCCTTTCATCTTCCGATGGTTGACCGCTTGTTGGCGGCGGGAGCGGAGCTAGAGGATCGTCGATTGGCAGGGACGAAACGTAGAAGAAATGCGAGAGAAATTCTGGCGGCGTTGAGAGCGCGTACAGACTCGACAGCTCTGGCTCTTTATCTACCAGCAGGCAAGTTGGCCCATAGGTATGAAATGGGCCCGTCATGGCGAACAACGTGGTCCCACTTTTTTTCCAGGGACCTTGTCGGGATCAGGCCTCGTGGAGATCTGGAGACCGATCGCTAGGTGTTTCATGTCATGACCAAGCTCTGTTGTTGATCTTCCTTAGGCCGTATCTGGAAAACAGTCGAGAAGACAAGATCGGACCCTTGCAGCGGTTAAAAAAGCAAAAGGCTTTATGTTAGCGAGCAACTGGAAAAAGCTGGGAGCTGCCTGGTGTTTGGCACATGAGAGCTGATGACGTCGCCCGCACGTGCCACTTTGTACACTAACAAAACAACACGCGGCTAAACTTGGACTCTTACAGAACAGATAAAACAAAGACCAGCAAGAAACTCAGAATTGGAATGAACTATAGCTAAGCGTAATTCAAAGTATCAGAAGTCGGGGAAATTAAGGGAACCAGAAATTCCAGAAACCAAGGAAAGACAAAGATCAGAAAGATCAGAAACCAGAAACCCCGAAGCTCCAAAGACACAGAAAAGCCGGGGTATCAAATTCGTTATTCATTCCACCATTATTCGTTCAGTCGTTATCGGTACTACGTCCCATCAGAGTGTGGTCTCTTGTCCCCAGGCAGATCAAACAGAGAGCGAATCATCACTCCCCTCAGATCTGAATATTGAAAGCCGGAGGGGTTCAATGCGAGTGGCGCAAAGAATATGTGTTGCCCTTCTTCAGGCGGGCCTCGCTTTGGCGGCGAGCGGCGGTCACCTTGTCCAGCATCTGGTCCTGAGCCCAAGAGCAGAGATCTTGGAAGGCGTGAAGAGTCTCCAGAGAGGGATTCATCATGTCGATAATCTGGCGAAGGTCGTAGAGGTGCTTGCGGATCGCGCTATCCGGCAAGCAGAAGGTGCGGATGCTCATCTCGTGAGCAATCTTCTTCCAATTCTGCAAGTTTGTCTGCAGGCTAATTGGGAAGCGGGATGAGTCCCCAGTGAACTCCATGCTGCGACGGTTGGCGAGGATGAGCTCTCGCTGCGTCGCCTGGTCGAAGCGGAATTCAACCACATGGTGGTTGTTCTTGGCGTTCCAGGCAGCATTGACCTTGTTGATGGAGTGCTGGGAGACACGCCCGTCGTAGTATTGTTGGAGGATGAAGCTGTTTGCAGTGTCGCAAATCATGACTTCAAGCTCCGAGTAGAGCCTGGCCTGGATGATGGAGGTCAGGGAGGTGACGAGGGAGGCGGCTGAGCTTCCAGGTGCAGAAGTGGACACTGAAGACGACGACTTGCGCTTGAGCCCTTTGTTGGATTCGTCGACCTACAGAAAGATGTTAGAAATGACATCAAAGTTGATTGGGAGGTGAGCAGCACTACTCACCATCTCGGTAAGCTGGTGCTTCAGCTTCTTGGTCATGGTCCGGATCAGCCCCGACTTGCGGCGGGCAACACCCGAGGGCACGTCCTCCTTCAGCCCCAAAAGACCATTCTTCCCCCAAAGGAGCTTCTGCTTGTGGCCGCCAACGTTGGTCTCGGAGAGATCCGAGATGGACTGGCAGGGGGAGACGGCCGCCGAGTCGAGAGTGGGGGAGTCGATATTGAGGACATCCTCGGTGGACCCCGCAGGCTCGTACGGGGCGATCTCGTCTTCCTCGTATTGCTGGGGGAGTTGGTGGAACAGACCACTCTTGTTCACCACGTTCAGGGCCTTTGGCATCATGGTCTCGAGCCACTCCTCAAAGGAAGTGTCCTGAGGGCTGAAGGTCTCGTCGTGGTCGAGGGGGTCGCGGGGGTCGAGGTCCATTGCGTGGAAGACGATCTCACGCTCCTCGGTCAGGTTGTGTTCCTGGGAGCAATTGCGGTCATCGGGGAGCGAGAGGCCGGGCTGATCGAAATGGTCCGAGTTGAAACGGTTTCTAACGACCAGATCGTCGAAGGGGTTTTGATATGCCATGCGGGCATATTCCAGGTAACTGTGACTGAGGGTAAGTGGATATTCTTATTCTGGTCTCACGGTGTTAGACAATGAGGTTAGTCTCTTACTCGGCTACTCCATAGTTCTGACCACCATCAACACTGATGTGTCCTCCCGTATTGGGATCGAAGATATGAGCCCGGAGGAGGCACTCCTCTGGCTCAGCATCACGGAGGTAGTCGTAGTTCAGGTCCATGATGAAGGCTTAGAAGGACGGAGGTTGGGTATGTTTGAGTCTTGGAGGAGTAAGTTGGGAAGCTTAAGCTTGGTTGGAACCAGTGGGAAAGTGTGTAGGAGTAGATGGGAAGGAAGAAAACGGTGGAGCAAGAAGGGAGGAAAGGAGGAAGAGGAGAAGGAAGAAGAGGGGTTTTAAATCTTTCCTGGATGCCAGGCCATGCCAATTTGGGGATGTTGAGTGGTAGCCTTGGGCTTTGATTGTTCTATGTCTCCACAAGGCAGAATAAGCTTAATTCGGTTAAGCTTATTGGGCTTGCCTGGTGATGCCCTCAAGATTTCCTTTTTGGGAGGCCTATACAATGGGCACGTGTGGGACCCACATTTGCTATAACGAATCGTTCGAAGTCTTCCGGGAGGCTGGGATGAGCAAATTATGCTTAATCCAATCAAGCTTTTGGCAAATATGGAGTGTCACATGGGCTTCTGCCTGGGGATGGCCTCAGGATTTCCTCTTTGGGGGGTCAATAGGACCACGTGCGACAAGAATCCTCCAATAAGGTAACCCTCAGGCTGTAGCCTACACCAGCCAGCAACAATGCATTTTTTGACATTTTGCCATGGCTGTCATGGTGTGTTGTGCGTGGGAAAGGGGAGGAGGAGGGTTAGGGCTATTCCCACATCAGGGCTATCCAGAGAGAGGGGCATATGTGGAAACCCAGGAGCCTCACCCTACAGTAAAGTATATGCCAGTCTCCAATTGATAGCTCTATTGACTATTCTCTATTTTGGTGTGTTAGGAAATCTCAAGTCAATTTTCTGACCTCTTGGCGTATGAAGTTGCTGAGATTACCCGATTGGGAAATTCTGCCGCTGGGCAGGCGTTGTCTAGCTCAGCCGGGGTGGCTGCCGTGTCCAGCGTCTAATTGCTCGGATTACCCGTAATCTACGGGGGATCCCCGAAAGTGTTGCCACTCGACAATCCTAATGAAACTTTCACAAGGACGGGATTAAATGCGGTGCCCGAGGTAATCTACCAGGCGTAGGGCTTTCTCCGGGTGTCGCCTCGGGACAAGGTTGTGAATTCAGTCATGGCCTGGCATCATCGCTTGTCCGCTTGACAGATGGATACGCATGGCGGGCGTAGATAGAGCCCACTTGAAACTTGGTAATCGACGGCCATACAAGGACTTGATATTGCATTTTGCTGTCCAGCGGAATGAATTAGTTAGCTACGAACTACATTGATGAACCAAATAGGACTAGCTAATCTACCATATTGGCAAGCATAGTCGAGATGGAAATTAGTAGTGGAATGCATCGAGGCAATGGAGGCGGCAACCAGTTATAGCTGGCAATGTAAACCGGGTTTTCCGTAGCAGAAACTGCCAGGCTAAACTACCAGACCCAATGTGAGGATTCCTCCCCGGGGGGATAGTGCGGCAGCATACGCTTCAACCCAAGTCGGCAAAACGGACCTAGGTGGGGAGCAAAAGGGCCAATAAGCCGAACGGGACACCGGTGAGTTGACCGAGGAGGTTTTGGCGGAGACTGCGGGCGTATACCAGAGACAATTCTGGCGTGTGTTGTGGTTCTTGTTATTCTTGTTAGGGAAATGTACAGCTTAAAGCAACAAAAGTCCCGGGCCGCCCTGCCGAACAGCGACTCACGTGACTGTCTCTCCACTTGCCGAATGCTGCTCCCGGGCGTGTGGGGAACCAGAGTCTCCGCCAGTCACTGTCTCTCCCATGACTAAACACTGACAGACACTGGGGCCCTGCAGTTCGGAATCAACGACGGCAGTGAAATCATCGAGGCCAATCTGCCCAGTGCACAGGCTGTCCCCACACCCTCGCCAGCATGTCCTTTGCTGACTGTCTCCCATAACCCGCAATTTACCACCCCTGATTGGCTCGCCCCAGTCTAACGCCTTGCTCCTCCCCACGATTCAACCGATCCTCAATGCCGTGGCTGCTCGCCGTCACTTCCAACAGCCTCCATTCGGCCCGCTTACCCCGGCTTGCTCACGATTATATATGAAGTAGCCATGGCCCTCGATATTTTTGTTCTTCAAATCGCTACAACCGTGCAAGGGAAGTCTACAACACATCTTCAAATCCCTGGTTGATTCTGCTGCACGCTTTGCGACGATCATCTCCGCATAGCCTATACCACCCTCTCCCCCCACATACATCCCTGTCCATCACCATGGTCCAAGAATCCTATGACATCGTTATCGTCGGCGCCGGCCCGGTCGGTCTGCTCCTCTCCCTGTGCATGTCACGATGGGGCTACAAGGTGAGGCACATTGACAACCGCCCGGTGCCGACCGCTACTGGTCGCGCCGACGGTATTCAGCCCCGTTCGAACGAGATTCTGCGCAACCTGGGCCTGAAGCGCGCCATTATGGCCTACGAGCCCGCCAAGGTGTACGATGTTGCCTTCTGGGACCCCAAGAGCGACGGCACCGGCATTTCTCGCACCGGTAGCTGGCCCAGCTGCCCTCGCTTCATCGACACCCGCTATCCCTTCACCACACTTGTTCACCAAGGCAAGATCGAGCGCGTTTTCTTGGACGAGATCGAGAAGGCTGGAACCCGTGTCGAGCGTCCCTGGACTATCGTCGGCTTCAAGAACGACGGTGCCGACGCCGAGTACCCCGTTGAGGTCAACCTGAAGTCCCTCGACACCAACGTTATCGAAAACGTCCGCACCAAGTACCTGTTTAGTGGTGAGGGTGCTCGCAGCTTTGTCCGTGAGCAGCTTGGCATCAAGATCCACCACAAGGACCCCATCTCTTACGTCTGGGGTGTCATGGACGGCGTTGTCCGCACCAACTTCCCCGATATCGAGACCAAGTGCACCATCCACTCCGATGCTGGTTCCATCATGGTCATCCCCCGTGAGGACAACATGGTCCGCCTCTACGTTCAGATTGCCTCCTCCACCGACCCCGACTTCAACCCTCGCAAGACCGCCACCGCCGAGGAGATCCAGCAGACCGCTAAGAACATCCTGAAGCCCTACTGGGTCGAGTGGGACCGTGTTGAGTGGTTCTCTGTCTACCCCATTGGTCAGGGTATTGCTGAGAAATACACCCTGGACGAGCGCGTGTTCATGGGTGGTGATGCCTGCCACACCCACAGCCCCAAGGCTGGCCAGGGTATGAACACTGCCTTCCACGATGCCCTCAATATGGCATGGAAGATCCACGCCGTCGAGAGCGGCCTCGCTGAGCGCTCCACCCTGAGCACTTACGAGAGCGAGCGCAAGGACATTGCCGAAACCCTGCTGAACTTTGACGCCAAGTACGCCGCCTTGTTCTCCAAGCGCCGCCCTAACGCGGGCGAGATCTCCGCTAGCAAGGCTGTCTCCACTGGCGGTGATGCCGAGGAAGATGAGTTCGTCAAGACCTTCAAGTCTTCTTGCGAGTTCACCAGCGGATACGGAGTCGCCTACAAGCCCAACGTGTTCAACTGGGACGCTAGCCACCCCGCCAAGTCTGCTCTGTTCGACATCCCTGGTGTCCGCTTGACTGCTGGCCGTGCCTTCACTCCCACCATGGTGACCCGTCTGGCCGATGCCAACTTCGTCGAGCTGGAGCAAGAGGTCCCCGTCAACGGATCCTTCCGCATCTACGTCTTTGCTGGTAACCAGAACAAGACCAAGAAGGCCATTGCCGACTTCGCTGCCAACCTGGAGAAGGAGCGCTCCTTCCTCTCTGCCTACCGCCGCTCCGACATTGCCGACGTCTCCTTCTTCGAGCGCCACAACCCCCACTCCAAGCTCTTCACCCTCTCCGTCATCTACGCTGGCGCCAAGAACGAGGTCGATGTCGAGTCCATTCCCCAGGTCCTCCGCGACTACCACCACCACCTGTACGCCGATGACATCCCCGATGTCCGTGTTCCCCAGGCCAGCTTCGCTGCCCACGAGAAGCTCGGCATTGATGCCGAGAAGGGTGGTGTTATCGTTACTCGCCCTGACAGCCACGTTGCCTGCACTGTGCAGCTGGTTGAGGGCTCTGGCACTGTTGATGCTCTCAACGAGTACTTCAACTCGTTCTCGACCAAGGCCCTTGGTCAAGACTCTCAAGCCAGCCGTCTGTAAAGCATTGGCTTGATTGCTTGATATACGCGTCACGTTTTGTATATTTTAGATTTGGATGTATATAGCTTGTTTTTGATCGTTCCCTGTTGAGCGACTGCTTTGTGCATGATAGGCGTTATTTTCCTTTTTTTCTTTTCTCCTTTGATTACTTTCAATCAATAGACAATTTCCAGTCAAATTTTTTCCTGGACTCTCTCTAGACATCATTGTAATATTATTGTGTGCCTCTTAGTAGAGCTTGAATCGACCAACCTTCCCACTATGGTGGTCACATGCCAAGACTCTGATCTGTTTTCCGTCTCCACCCCGCATCACCGGAAACCTTCACCTTTAAGCTAAAGCTCATACCGCGACTTTCCGCTACCACAAAAATACACAACTCACAAACTAGCAAAATGCTTACTCTCACACTCAAGGCTGAACTGGAAGGGTGAGTAGAAGGCACCGGCTCATTCTATGTTCTTGCCCGCGTCCAGAACCTACCCCTCACACCCCGCCAAAGAATCCTCTGGGACATACGGGCACATTGATATGATTTAAGAATCCAGGATCTGGCAGTGACTAACTTCTGAGAATAGTGTCACCGGCTTGCAGCCGACCGATACGGAGGAGAACCCATACTTTTACACGTTCAAGGTGCAATGTACCTCCTGTCGCGAGACGCACCCCAACTTTGTCAGCTTTAACCGCTTTGTAAGGGCTCCCTATCCAGCTCGGTTCATCTCCTTGAACCTTTATACTGACCCAGACTGCACTTACAGGAGCTGCATGAGATCCCCGGTAGCCGGGGTGAGGCAAACTTCGTGTGGAAGTGCCGCCTGTGCACGGTAAGCTTGCGTATTGCACATTCTTGCTGTCAATACCTATGGCTAATCCATGCCTAGAAAACCCACTCTGCTTCTATCACCGCTGGTCCTCACGTTTATGACGCCCAGGAAAAGAAGAAGGCCCAAAAGATCATCGAGATTGACTGCCGTGGTCTGGAGTTCACCGAGTTCAAGCCTGACGTAAGTTCATCGGTTCCTGTCGGCACTGTTTTCTTTGTTTCTCATTTATTCTGTATAGGGCGAGTGGGAGGCTAAGGGTGTTGAGTCTTCAACTCCTTTCACTGGTATTGAACTCTCCGAGGGTGAATGGTATGACTATGACGAGAAGGCTGGGGAGGAGGTCAGCATCAAGGAGATGACCTGGTCTATTGGACGGTCGTGATTTGCTTTCCATAATCGTGGGGTGCTTTACATGTCTCAGCCTGGGAGCTGTGACTCCCATAGGTCCCCTCTTGGATTGAAGCTGCCTCAATGAGATCTTTCTCTAGACCTATGACGAACTTTTATTGTATTACTACTGTTTGTGTGTGCGCATGTCGCTGGCTGAGGATGGGTTAGAGGGGAGTTGAGGGTAGTGAAGAAGGCTGCGGTTTCCAGTCATAAAGCGATAAACTAGCACAACATGCCAAATTTAAAATTTGTACAGCTCTGACATGATATTAAATACATTTTTTATCCATTGTAGAATACAAAGTCTTGCTCAGGTCCATCAAGAAGTGCATCGCGTGAAAGTCATAAGGCGGTGAGTATATACAAGCACTGATTGGCTCCCAACCCGCAATCCCGACCAGCTCACATTTTCGCGGTGCAACCGACTCCGAGATCCAGTCAGTCCAGTTCCACGCGCGACCATCACGACCAGTTCGAGCATCTACAAGATTCATCGCTCGGCTCGTTCTACACACCCTCTCCTCACACATATCTGGTTCCGCGCACGGTCGCAGACCACCGACACCCCTAATCACCATGAGCGTACGTCCAGTCCACCTCGTTCCTCCTCCGCGCCGGTCGACAAGCTTCAAGATGGCTTGATCAAACTCCCTAGAGCCTGGCATTGTGATCGCAGAGCACTAGCTGACGATAATCTGCAGTTCCAACCCGTCAACCCCCGGCCATTCTTGCAGGCTCGGTACGTGACCTCTCTACATCAACAGCCCGGGGACTTCTCTCTACGAAGCTCGCTCGAGCGTGCCTCCGAACATTACACAGGATATTACCCGTCAATGGATTCATTACTGACCTTATTTCTCTATATACAGAGTCGGCACCGAGCTCGTCATCCGCCTGAAGTGGGGTCAGACCGAGTACAAGGGCACACTGGAGAGCATCGACTCCTACATGAACGTCCTGCTGCGCGATACGGAGGAATACATTGATGGCAAGCACACTGGTACCCTTGGTTTGGTGCTGATTCGGTGCGTACAATCTCCTCTGGGATGTGTTATGGGGCATTGGCCTGCGGAAATGGTGTGGAATTCTGGTTTTACTGACATACGTTGTTTCGCTTGCAGGTGTAACAACATCCTATGGATGGGCTCGGCAGACAGCGTGGAGATGACGGATCTAGGGTTAAAATAAACGTGGATATGAGAGAGGAGACCGGTTGGTGATCGCATGTGTGCAATGAGCTGTCAGGGTCTCTGGCCTCGTCGTTGCGGGGTCGGATTTAATTCCATGGTGGATGGACACCGAGGGTTTCTCGGCGCGGATTTGAACACGACCTGAGAACCCCAGCGACGATTGAGAATTGTGTGCACAAATGAGGAGTCCCGCTTGACAGGAGGAGTGTGATACACAGTGGAGGCGACAAGGAGCTACCTGACTGAGGGTTCTGTGAGGTCCTATGTCCATTGGAACTGGGGCCTTGTCGCTGTGTTTTTTTCTTTGCTTTTACTTTTCGATTCACGAGGCGTTTTTGATGGTTTCTCCGAAATATTGCATGGTAACTGGCCAAAATCGAATCAATGTCTTTTGACACGCAGCTGTTGTTCTGTGTACAGTGTTCGACGAGTATATCGTCGGTGGTGGCTAATTCACATCAGATGGCCGACGCCATTTGACTCCCAATTCAGAGAACTTGACCTTTGATGTTCATTGTATACGTAGTGCAGGTGGTCAGTAGATCCCGTCGCAAGGGCAGTCGTCAGAAGCGACGCGGAATAGTTCTCCAGTCATTCTCTCAAAGGCTGTGGGGTATCAGGAAGGGGGTACACAGTCGTCAAGTGGCGCATGCAGCACTCTAGCCACCCTAGATGCTGCATATACCCTGGACATTCGATGCGGCGAGCTCGAATGGTGTGGCGATCATCTGCCATAAAGAGAGGGGGGAGGAGGAGGAGGACAAGCCACTTCGTCGATGCCGGGCATCATCCTTGCCTTGTGGAGGGCAATTGGCTGTATAATTATCCACCAGCTCCACGAGATGACCGGCATTCGAATCCTTCGTGGTGATACCAAGAAGAAGCAATAACACCGAAGAGGCCGAGGGTTCCCACTTGACATCAGTGTGGTGGGCGGTGCAAGCCTCCTCCGCTGCAGTAGGGCAGGACGAACTACTGTAGGTGGTAGGGGGACTGGACTACATTGCTTATGGAGACAAAGGCAAGGACCTGATTGTTTCGTCATTTAATTTGACATTATACCATAGCTAACTAGATCAGCAATGTACCTGAAGAGAACACGGTATGTATGGAGTGGCCCACAGGCCAATTAATATCAAGCTCTCGAAGGGTCTAATACTATGTTAAAATAGTCGAGCAATCGCATTGATCAAAGACAGTGTATTAATACTGTATTTCAAACCCTGACTGCTTCTGCTTCTGCTTCTTCTTCTTCTGCTTCTGCTTCTTCTGCTTCTGTTTCTTCTTCTGCTTTCTTCTTCTCCTGCTTCTTCTTCTGCTTCTGCTTCTTCTTCTTCTTAGCCTGTCTTCGTTTCTCAGATGGTCTTGCTTGTGATGGGCGTTTGGGTAGTAGTAATGTGTTCACGTGGGCAATTCCTATTAGAATCACAGCGTAAGGCCTGCATTGATCACTGACAGCGGAATCCGCTGATACGCAAAGGAAGCCTGAAAACAAAGGATAATCTCAGTTCGACTATACTAGGAGAACTGTCTAAGGAATAGAAGGGAAAACAAAGAAGGGCAAGGTCTCAATACGCCGAAGCAATCAATCGCTGGGCCTGGAATCAGCCATCAGGGAAGGCAAAGTGGGGATTTCCTCCGGACGCAATCTCCATCAATCACGTAGTTTGATCATTGCTCCTCTACTTGGCCTTGATCAGTTCAGCGCTCTCAATCGCATCCCAGACACAATCTGCCAAATCGTGTAAGAGCATATCGTTTGTCAACACAAAATCACCCTCGCCTTCTCCTGGCTCATCCAACAGAAGGGTGTGGAACGGCACAGTAAGGGGCCCTCCTTCAATAGTAGGACCAGAGCCCTCTCTCCCTTTCTTTATGAGGATTCTCTGAGCCATTCGAGGTGATGGGAGATTGTTGATGCGTCTATCGACAACTTGGCGACCGTTTGTGGTGACATAGACATGGCTGAGTGAGGGCTCGAATTCTGGGATCCAGGATTTGATTTCAATGTTGCCAGATCTTCTCTTGATATCGACTGTAATCCCCATTCTCACTTCACCCTTTGATCCATTGATCCACCAGCCGATATCTTTCTCCAGCTTTGCTGTTGTCTCTGAAAAGCCAACCTCCAATGCCACCGTTGGGAATTTTTTCCCTCGGCGGCGTGGCGTCCAGGATCGGTCTGCCTGCTTGCTTCGGCCAGGAGTCTTCACAAGAGTCGCTCCGCGTGGTGCAATAAGTCTATTGACCTTTATCTCTTTCGCGACCGTCATAATCAGTCCCTCAAACATGGAGGCGGCCGCTTCGTGTGGTGGACTGGGCATTGTGATAACAAGGGTTTGAAGTGATGGCGAATAGTCACAGCGTCCTAGCAATTGTTCCCGTTCCTCTTGCTCGGCGAATATCTCTGGTGAAAATTGTTTCAAGACGACAAAGCGATCTTCAACCGAATCCTCGGGAAAGAGGGTTTCCATAGCACACTGTTTGTTGTAGTAGTACACGGGCGTATCAGAGGGAAGGTGCTCGAGAAACGAGTCTGCACTTTCCTCTGACACAACGCCCTCGCTGCAATACTCCCGTGACATGATGTTCTAAGGAGGAGTAGCTGCAAGGATATTTGTATGGTGATCTGTCGGGTATTCTTGGTGATTTTTTTCAATGAGACGGAGATGGTGGAAGGTAAATAACATTAGGTCGTGATGCAGGGCCTTTGTCACATCCTCGATGCCATGATGTCATTGTTTTTCAACGGTCCATCAGTTTGAATCGTCAATCCCTCCTACAGCCCCAGAATCACGTGCAATATATCCAATGTTAGATCCAGGCCCCTGACAAATTTTATCTAATAGGCTCATCGAGTATCCTGGATTGATGATGATTGCTAGTGACATTTTCTGTCTTCCCACCCCATCTTTCCAACCCGTTTACGTATATAGAAAGGGCTATTATGATTAGATTTCTTTTCTTTTCTTTTAATGAAAATTAAAGTAAAGACTAGAATACTAAGACCTAATCTATAATAATATTATATACGCTATAGCTAGTATCGTGACCCGTAGCCTAACTATAGCCTATAGCTATTATCAACATATAGATATACATAGCCCGTCGGGTATACATAAACAATATGGTTAGTCGGAACGGATTACTCCAGACCTGCTTTCCCGCAGAGAAGCCATTTCGATTGCATTAGCAATGCACTCATTGGCTAAGTTAGCCGATCTAAACTAAATTCACGATGACAGATCTCAACTATCACATCGGATGGAAAAAGTAACGAGATTCCCTAACACTCTCGTATACCCTATTGTTTATTCATGTTTCTGTTAATTCTTTTCCTGTCACATTCTGCCATTTTTCCAAAGTTATAAATACTGCCTGTTTCCTATAGCTAAATTAAACAAGTTTAACATCCCTTTTAATCTACTCTTCTGATCAGTGTTTCTCTTCCATAATCGTGAGTCTTTGGATAGATCGCACGACCCCGAACGTGCACGAACGCTTCGTGCACAACACAATCGTGAATCTTCCATTAGATTGCACGACCTCTACGATCCTATCATAAGATCGTACACTACACCAGGATTTGTGACCACTGTCTAAATCCAACAGCTATTTTCTAAGCTCTCGTCGGTTAGATCATAAAGTAAAATTAATAAACGAGGATTTGAATAGTTATTATAACTCTATTATTCTACTATAGTCTTGTACTACATAATACTTAAAATAAACTCCGTATAAACCTACTAACCCCCTAAAAGCCCCTACAAAATCCCCCCTTAAATTCTTTTAATTCTCTAATCCTATACTAACCCGTAATAGCCTTTAATTAATAGTAGCCTTCGCTAATAGAGATATAGTAGGGGTTTAGGAGGATAAGGGCTACGTAGAGAGCAGAGAGACCGGAGGAGTAGGAGATTACTTTTCCGTTTAGGAGGGCTATTAGGATAATTTCGAAGCGGGTTAGGTTTAGGCAGGAGGCGCGAGAGTAGATATGTTTTGTAGGATCAGTGCCGAACTACATAGTAAGAGCGAAGAGAGAGAGAGAGAGAAAGAGAGAGAATGTATAATTAGACGACTGACAGGGCCATTGACAATGTAGATAGTAGCTAGGTATGTAGGGTAGGGAGATAGGGATGGCTGGAAGGTAGAAAGGGAGGAAGTAAACATTGACCAATGCATACACTGTTGAGATCGGCCGCAGGGAAAAGCTCGGAGGGATCATCGGAGTAGCGGAAAGTGGTGGACAGGTACCCTCCGTTGATCACGTATATCGATAGGAGGCATGATACTCGGTATTGTACTCCGCTGCATACTGTGGCTCTCTTTATAGATGGGGCAAATGATGCTGACGATCACCCGCTGACGCTGCTTTGTTCTCCTCAGACGCGCCGAACACGAGCTCCTCATAGAGGACAGGCAGATAAGATTTTCCTCGAAGGGCTGAGCCCCCGACGTCATGGCACTGCGCGCGGGGGGCGACATAGCGAGAAGCGACTGATTTACGAATGTTTCAATGTTTCATTGGCACTCTCCATGAGAAATGGGGCTTGTCCGTTTCGAGGTTATTGCGAGTTGTGCAAGAATACTGGGCTGCCTACAATATGTAACAATAACTGACTCAGCACCAATTTCCCGAGGAAACCACCCGCTCTCCAAGCGAAACTAAATGTTTTCCACCCAAAAGTGTCATATGCCCATTCAGAAATTTGATCCCTCTACGCCGCGCAAGTCCTGACCCACGCCGATCGGACGAACCACGGACGCCGCGGGTTCCGCATCCTCTAACGGTCAGTGGCCAGCGCCGAGCGCCACCAGACCGTTCAACTGGAGCGTGAGCACTGATCGTCACTGGAATCGTGTCGGTTTGGCACCCACAAACTTTTTTTTGGCCCTCGGGGACTCGGATTCGGGGTTGTGCATCAGCAGGACGTTGCCGAACAAGGGAATTGGGGTGGTGAATACTGAATAGGTGTGTGGAGTACAGTAGTATGTACATGAGTTAGAGGGATGGGGGGCTTTTTTTTTCTACGTCGAATAATAAGGCGTCCTGATCCTGAAGAAAGAAGGAGAAGGAGTTGTGCGCCAGACCGTACAGAGGACAGACTCAAAAGGTGATATGCCAAGGGGAATCATGCGCGAACAAAGTATAGGTGTAGGAGAGCATGACAGATCAGACTGAGCTATCTACTTGTAGTTCGCAGATTTGCCTCCGAGCTCAGCTACAGTAGTTATTTTGGTACCTGGAGGCGAGGTAAAGCACATGATTGTTTGAATTACTCAAAGTTACCTACTGATATTACTTCTACGGTACTACCCCGTCCTCGGCTACCTAGTTCTCCGTACATAACACCTGTCCAACATGTATAGACCCTTGTTCCTGGCCCCAAAGGGCCCTGACCCAAATTGCCCCAATTTCTCCGGGCTGTACGGAAGTGTAACCACCATCCCAAATCCCCAATAATAACACTGCTTTTATAGGACGAGTAAGAAATCTTGGTGGCTTCTTTTTGGTGGGTTCGCCCCGTCCCTGATCATCATTCAGTCTCCGCCTGAACGTTCCAGACTGGCTAGAGTCGCTAGACAGATTGTTCGCCTGCATTAGTTGGTTCACAATATCGTTGATTTACAACTTCCCCAATTTTCCGGCTCCATTATTTGCGGAAAGCAGGGAGGATCCATTCTTCGCACGGTGGTTCCGCATTACATACGGAGTATAGTATACCTTACTCTAGTTGGTCTGTTCACTCTGTTGGTGTAAATTAGGATTTCGATTTAGATTTTTCCATCACTTCTCCTAGACATATTTTTAATTTTGTATTAAGTACTCCGTGTCCCTGTAGCAGAGTGATTGGTTAACTTGGTGATGGGGGTTGAAGTGTATTTTATTTCACGACTTCTTATTTAATGGGGTGTCCCCCTTTCTGCTCACGCCCCTCTCCCCTCATATTCCACCCCATTGTTCTATTCATATTCCACATGAGTCGCAGTCTTCATTTTGATTGATCTTTGATCTGTCCATCTATTTTCAACTTCTCGATGCAGCCCATCCCGCATCCTGCGCCTCCTTAAAGATCGTGAAACACTGCGCTTGCTGCTTCGTTCTTTGTCTCATCTATGCAAACGGGGTTCCCGCGGTACTATATAACTATAGAACCCGTCCTCGTGTGACTATTCTCCCTCCATCGCAACGCAAAAGAGACGAAAAAAAAGCAAAGCGAAATAAAATAAAGCCACAATGCGCGACACTCCCTCCAAATTCATCGAGATTCTCGATCCCCAGGACTCGCACCTGCGCATGTCCGACTCGGACGTTCGTCTTGAGGACGTCCTCGCCGACCACGAGGCAACTATTAGTCGCCCACGCTCTTCTACCCAATCCTCCACCAAGGCAGACAAGTCGCATCTGGCCCGGAATAACTCGACATCACCTACGCAACGGTGGAAGCGAATTAGCAATATGCTGGTGCAACCGCGACGGTCCTCTTGATCCGGTCTTGCTTTCGCATACTACTCTCCTCGCATGACCTTCTACTACTCGCCCCCCTCTCTCCTCTCTCCACACTACACATTGCGCTTCGCTAAGAGCGGGCGCGTATACGAATGACACGATTACGGATATCTCACGACCTGGGTTTGGAAATTTCCTTGTTCACGAGCCTAAGCCACGATACAATTGGGGGCTACGCATGGATCTATCATGGATCTATAAGCTGCGGCATGCGGGTCGCGATGCGCAGCAAACAACATGATCATCGCATTAGCATCGCAGGTGCGCGATGACCAGATAGACAGCATTGATCTCTGTCAGGCGGAATGGATGTCTCGAAGGGCAAACAGTGGAAAGGAGGGGTGATTGGATCTTTGACTGGTTCGATTGACAAGATGTACTGCGATCGATCTCATCTTGCCCCTCGCCCCTATGGGGTATGCCCCCTATGATAACGATGTGATGATGATGCTATGTTGTTCTTGGATTCCCTTTCCTTTCTTACTACGGAACGATCCATCCCTGATTTCATTGGACTCGATGAATTGGAGTCCATTTGCATAGTATACATACCCCATGACTCTTTGCTTGTTTGCTTTTGATTCCCTGAACGGGAGACAATTGAAGCCCAAATAATTATCATGATTGTATAGACGATGAATTCGAAATTTGAGGCATACCTACCTCTGCAAGAAATCATTCATGCCTTTTGCTCTTAGTATACTACACAGTGCTATTCACTAGGATAATCTCGTAGCCACCTACACAAGGGACGCCCTTTCATTTCCACTCGCAGGCCAATTTGACATTTCTCTATTGTACTGTACCCCATAGATAGCTCCCCCACTGGAGCCCTCAACGCTTTCTAGCCCCGATTTCGCCCGTTACACTAAGAAACTTAGCTGTTGACTCATTCCTACTCGACGCCCTCGAACCCATCCCCTCTAGCCCGGATACACGGCATACAAACTCACAACAGATTATGTAGGCACTGTACCTGACGGGCTATCTCGCTGCCCTCGAGCCACACACATCCAACCCCCGCATCCATGCAACACAAAAATCTGTCGTTCGACTCTGTACTTGAACAGATCTGAAAGTCGCCGAACCACGACCGTTCTAGGCCGGGTTGGATCTCGAATTTTTTTTTCTAACTTTTCATTTTTTTTTTCGGTTTCTTTTCCCTTGTCATTTCGTGTGCCATGTGTCAGTGGTACCGAGGTACGGCGTCGGGTCTCAGGTACCAAGTGGATTCATTCCCCTTTTTTCTCCCCTGGACCTGGACCTGGACTGGACTGGACTGGACCCTGGGATGTCGCGACGAGGCTACTCTTTGGTAATAATAATGAATCTCGTGACAGGTGCAACAATGTGGATTGTTGTACGGGAAGTATAAAAATTGGAAGACTAGTAAGACTTTGTATCGGAATTTTTTCTAACGGTCTTGTGCTTGTGAACGGGTGTTTGGTGGATGAGGTCCAGACCGGGCTTTTCGGGGGGGGGGGCGGACCCCTTCGACTGTTGAAGATCGAGGAACTACGGAGTAATTTCAAGACATTTGAGCACCGATGTCCACACTATTGTGATGAGTGACGAAAGAATGGGGGTGATGTCTTTCATCTTGGTGCAAAATGCCTGGCCTAGGCTTTTTCATGATGTGATGTACAATTGCTCTAGCTACATATGCATATATACACTGGTCAAACGAAGACCAAGTCGAGCTACTAAACTATGTAGCGTCAAACCACTTCTTTAGGCAGGCCTCGACCGATGGCTTGGCACAATAAATCTTCAGATCTTCAGCCAGCAAAAAGACAATCTTCTCCTCCACTTCATCTTGAAACTTGGCCTCCGTCAGGGATCGATAAGCCGCATCCAGGCCTAGGATACATCGCAGCACGGCATTTTGATAATTAGGAATGCCGACCATGTCATCAACCAGACGGCGCGCGGTCGCAAGATCGGAGATTTCGGGTATCTAGAGCGGTGGTCAGATCATTGCTTGTTTTTTTTTCCATTGTGGATTGTTCCTTCTTGACTTCTAGGTCAAAGCACGGTCCCAGTGGGTGGGGCTTACCATGGTCCGTTCGTGGTCCGTCTTGAGATCTTCAAATAGGGTTCGATAGCGTAGCTCCAAAAGTACGATTCCTAGGGAGAAGAGGTAGGGAATAGATGCATGCAGCATTGGTCGGGGGAGGCTCTGTGATATCGACGTCATGGTGTAACTGGGATTGCTAAAAGTACGTCCAATGAGAGGGTTGTCAAAGTCAATTACTCCGTATGAGGATCGAAATGAAATATCGGATTTACTCCAGTAATCCGTGAGCCAGTCGGTTGTATGGAGTTGCATCACTGACGAGGTTAGCTTCAATGCGAGTCGTAGTCGTTGTTCATCGCCAAAATGATTATCTCCGAGAACATCTCCTAGTGAGACCTTGTCGATCGTGTCGAAGGCGGGCAATCGCTTTTGGTGGTTAATCGCGCGGATCCCATGTTGTTGTCCCTTTGGACTGGCAATACGCCCGAGCCAATTCTTCGAAGCAGGTCCAGTAATAACCGCGCAAAGATTGGATATCTCAGGTTCATTTGTAGATGCCGAACTTCCCTGGGATAGTGCCGGCGGGGTGACGACGAAGTGTACTTGAGCACTGTGTATAGCGTCCTGACAAAGATCGGGTCCACTTGTCCCCCACGGTTCACTTTCAATCTCGCGCCAGTTCGAGGATAAATTAAAGGCAGTCTCCGACATAATGATTGTATCAAAGTAGTAAAGTCCCCTTGCTGTACTCTGTGCACTGCGAAACTCCAATCTCATATTAACATGGTGCGGTTGAAGCGCGCATTTGCAGGTAGGATGGGCGGGGAATTGGGTCTTGAGGATATTGTAGAGGTCAATCGCGTGAGATCGAATGCATTTGTAGTGCTTCGTGCTTCTACGAGAGGCGTGTCGATTGGTAGCTGTTGGTTGATTTTGCTCTGTGAGTCTGGCGAGGAACATATTGAGCTTCCCAGCCTTGGCTAGATGTTCGGTGATCGAGTCTTTCTTGAGCACGATGATGATCTTCTTCCATTGTCGCCGGCGTGTCTTGTTATCGAGAATTGTTGGCCAAAGACATTATCCAAGTCAGTTGACGGCCTAAAACTCAATCAAGGATAAGCTTAAAATACCTGTGTGCCTCCACTTTGTATCCCGATCAGCTCTTTTACCCTCGACAGCTCCTCGTTCATATCCTCAACGGCATGAACATACTGCTGGACAGATGCCCGGCGGAAAATGTCCTCTGTAACTAAGAATCCCTTCGTCCATCGGGGATCTTTTGGGTTATGAATCATTCCTGATACCTCCTCTTCTCCAACGCCGCAGTGTGCTGCAATATCTTCCATGAACCGTTGGCATGAACCGTTGGCATGAGTTGTGGAAGATAGTTGATCACGATCGAGATCTCGAGAAATACGAATTAGAAGCCGCTGATAGTTGCGTATGTCGCTCACGACGTCCATCTCGTTCGTGTAGAATTTAATAGCCTCGATAAGAATCGGGAAGATTGCTAGAGCGAGTCCAACGGCCCCGAATCCAGTAGGCATATTGTCAGCCCTAGAGTATAGAAACAACCCGGAAAATGCGGTCAACAAGTGATATCTTGTAGGAATAAAATGAGACTTATCCAGGAAAAATTTGAACGATTTTCTTGGAAGAGGGAGTGAGGCTGAGAGTCTCGTTTCTGTTTCGATGCTAATGCATCTACCCCGCCTGGGGCGCAACCTGGGCGGATAACGAGAGAGATGACGACAGACTTCTCATTAGAAATCGATTGCAGATTTTCTATTACGATCCCCATAGCTGGAGGCTCACGCCGTTTTTTGTCTATTTGTTTCTGCGTGGAAAATTCATTGCCACCTTGATCACACATGAGATCTTCGTGAAGGCTGATTTGTACAACCGACAGAGTCCAATATGGCTGACCAGCTGCAAATACATCGAACCTTGCCCACACTGTCGCAAGTTGAAGCCTTTAACCAAGAGACAACAGGTGCAGCCCACGGGATTGCATCTATATCATCTCTTGTGTCACCTTGCTTCAGAGATTTTCAGGATCTTTTAGACGCCCTGTCAAACCAAGCTGAGCATTCTAGCGCCAAATCAAAGGTCGGCGAGGAGCTTGGTCGACTTAAAGTCTGGGCGGGGAATTTTGGTGCCCATCGCAAACAAACAGACCGGCTATCTTTGGACCACCGACTCAGAGAGGCTCCAGATTTACACCGGGGAGTCAGGAATCACCTCAATGACCTTTCCAATAGGATACAAGAAGGTATGATCCCTGAAACAGCGGTTGTCAGTGTAGGCACTAAAGTCAAGTTCAGCAATCGTCCATCTTTCAACAAGCTCCGAGTCTACTGGCAACCTCAACGTGCTGGAAGATTGGGATTCGGATTCTGAAAGCTCCGACCGATGGATTTTGGGAGCAGATCAGAACAGAGGGCAATCATTGATCGCTCGTTGATGTATATGCTGATGATCTAAGCCATACAGTGACCAGTTTGTGGGTACTTTGATTCTTCACTCAAGAGTCTGAGCGAATTTGCTAATGAATGAGGTGGTTCTACAGGTGTAAGCTGTCCCTACCCCTCCAAAACCCAGCACACCGTGATCGGTCCGCTCAAGCCTCTCGAATAGACCTACGCCATTTTGAGTTTTATGACATGCACCACGTATGTGATAAATTCAAACTCAAGCCAGACACCAATCTCGCCCAGCGACTTGGAAGAGCAAACACCAGACGTCGACAATTGCTGGCTTACTACAAGACCACTCTGACAAAATCTCAAAATATATCGACGTGACCCTAACCAAGGCAGTTTCAGCGCCTCAACTTCCGGTGAAGATCGAAGTGCAAAGCGAATATCAACAAAGGCCTCCCACAATATCTACTCAATGGACGCAAGATAGTAGTCTACGTTCTCCACAATATATCAGAACATTGAGCTGGAGGTCGTATCAGATTCTGGGGGAACAAACATGGACTGCCTCTGATTACCCTGATATTGTGGCTTCTATGGCCGAGAGCCCGACCTCTGGCCACAAACATCCCATTGATGACCGCTTGGTGGACGTCATGCCCCAGGAGTCATTACTCTACCCACCTGAATATATAGGAGAAGACCTAGAGGGTGTCTCCATGGTCAATCCCATGGAGAGATCCCCGGATACTCTCCCAAAAAGGGCAGTCGATGCAATGGCTCTACTGGAACACTCTCGAAACACTTTTGGTCCCGAGGATCCCAACACCATGACCTACATGGAGCATGTCGCCGAAATATTCTGGCAACAGGGGCGACTCCGTGAGCTGGAGGCGCTTTTGAAGGAATTGTTGGATCTAAAACAGAAACAACTGGGCCCTGGGAATTTTCCACCTTAGCCAGCATGGATACTAAGGGACGGATGCTTTACCAGTCGCAACGATATGCCGAGGCCGAGGAAGTACAAACGGAGGTTGTGCAAATAAGACAACAAATTTGGGGTATGGAAGACCCCCGCACTTTGAATTCGATGTACTGGCTCGTCCGGACGTACACTGCATTGGAAAAATTCGACGAGTCAGACGAGCTTGCATTGCAATTGATAGAACACTCAAAGCGGAGCTTGGGAGAAAATGGTGTGGAAACTTTATTTGCCATCCGCGTTAGGGCATTCAACAGTCTTCGAAAGGCGATTACAAAAAGGGTGAGGAGCTTTTACTTCATATAGTGGAAGCTTCCGAGAAGCACCAGCATGACCCGGCGGTTCGGGAAACAGGCGAATTGGCTGCAGTCGATCTTGCCGGGGCCTACTTCGATAACGGGGAGCCAGAAAGAGCAGAGGCGAGGTTGAAAACAACACTCGATAGCCTGCATACTGGTGCAGGGATGCAGGGACAAGCGATGGCAGAAATCGACTCTTAATCACGGGCCAGATTGCTGACGTGTATCTCGCTCATTCGAGGCTTGACGATGCTGAAATGCTCTTCAGGCAAGCACTGGAGAATGCCACTCGGTTATATGGAACACCAAACAGTCACAGAGCATACTGTGGGGCCCAACTAGCAAGAGTCTTTTACCGAAAAGGAAGAATTGTCGAAGCTCGAGAACTGATGGCAGAGTGCGCGGAAGATTTGTTGAAACTCTCGGGTCAAACTCCAGAGACAACTGATGCCGTCAAGGACCTCCAGGCGTGGGCACCTCCAGGGGAATGTAAATCTGCTGGTGATGTGTAAACACTCACTTGAATTCGAGTCCAATGAAACTTACCCACTTTGACATGTTCAAAAACTGTCGTGGTCGTCTCCTTTGAAAGAAGTGTGGAAACCACTTCGGGTTAGCGATATACCTTCATGCAGCTTCAAGTGTGTGCTTAGTACAGTAGACCAGAGAATTGCAGATTTCAAAGAAGACGAGAATCTCCATGGAATAGAGATATCTTACTCAAAAGTCCCTGTCTACGTAGTTGACATCCACCGTGTTATGGTTTATCTCCAATCGGATCTCTTATCAACAAACTGCCCCACCACCGCAACTTCTCCCCGAAAATCTCCAACCATCGCGCGACTCCCATCGAGGCACAACAGCACAAGGCAGCACAGAATTACTATCAAGTGCAGCTACAGTATTTGATAACCAATATCCACCGCCTTAGTCCCGTTAAAGACTCGGTCCTCCTAAACCCGGCTCTTACACGGTCCTCCTAAACCCGACGGAGACATCAACCGCCCGCCCGCGCGTCAGACAAGGCCTAGCCTATGACAACAGGAGCTGTCGATCTGGTCAAAATTGATTCTCGTCGACCTTACTGATCCTGCCAAACTTTTCAATCTCCGAATATGGCTTGGCAAAATTCAACCCCGGGCTCGGGGGGACGCGCCACGTCCCCTACGGTCTTTGAGCAACAACGCGAAGAATTGGTTCGGGAAATTGCCGTTGTAAGTGACAAACCCTCTCTTTTAAACAAATTTTACCACAATTAAACGGTTTGTTACAATAAACTGGAATTGAACATGTGTTGATCTATATCTGCGGCAGAGCATGGAGCAAGTACTCCAAAACATCAACCGTCTGAATCGGAACTTGGAGAGTATCATCACAGTACGTTCTATCAACCTTTTCCTGATTGTCCCACCCGTATCTCTCGCTAATGGTACTAGGTCGGAAACGAGTTCAGCTCCGTAGAAGCTCTCTGGTCCCAGTTTGAAAACTTCACGGGTCGACCAGAGGACGAACTCGAGGAGGCTGCCCAGGGGAAGCGGACAGTTAGTGGGGAGAGTGAGAGGCGAGGTAATGCAGGAACACAGCATGAAGGGGAGGACGACTCGAGGCTCAGCCAGTAGGAATTCTTCCGCTTGGACTGGGCTGGGCAAGGCTGGCTGTATCTTCATGTCGGCCTTGCATTACTTATGTTTTTGATGATACCATGTTCATTTTACGTTAAACTACACTTACGAACAAAATTATGTCTAAATATTTATGGGGGATCTTTCTTATGCTTGTTTTGTAGGATTGGACTGTATTTCAGGGTGACTGGGGCTGTTTCTCGACTATAATAGAGGCTATATCAAATCAAACCCCGTAGCTTCAAGGAGGCCAGGCCTGATAATAATCAAGTCTATCACTTTATGTGTACAGGTAAGCATATGACAGCGGAACTGACGCCTTTTGTTTGCCCTTAGCAAGGCAGGGGTCCCTTCCAGTACAAACCGTCAAGAAATGGCCTCGTAGTCCAACGCCAGTAGGCCATCGTACATCTCCGGCGGGTAGTGCTCGAAACCGGGTGGTGACAATACAGTCATCTATTTGGACATCACTACAAGCAAAAGCCCGGTGTAGTCTACTTTTCCGTTTGTTTATTTTTGATTTGAAACATCAATATCACAATGTATTGTTTCAATAACATAGGAGGACGCTTTCGCCAACAGAGCATATCAGGTAACATAAAGGAAAACACCAGTCCCATGCATGCCAGAAGCGGCAAAGACCCGAGTTCATGAGGGTCAAAGGGAGAAAAAAAAAAGAACACAGGGTCATGAGTACACAAGGAAAATAGGAGAAAAAGGAAAAAAAGAAAAACAACAAGCATACAGTTATCGAAGGAGATATCTGTCCAGATCGGTCGAGAGGGGCCGCACAGCGATCCAAGACACCAAAAGTCATTTTTTTTGCAGTTCATGTCCAGCTTTGTCCAGCCTGCGGTAACATGGCACATCCACAGGAGCAGGCAAGCATGCCGATAAAGCAACCAGGCATTTGATCGGACCAAGGGGGTAGAAGGGAAGGTAAGAATGGCCAAGAAGGGAGAAGGGAGAAGAAAGGGAGGTACAGTGTGTCGGTTAGAGGATCTTGCAGGTGCGCTTCTTGATCTTCTTGCCGGGTCGGACACCACCACCACTAGAAGGTTTGCCGCTGTTGCGATTATTTGTTGGTTGGGTGGTGTAACCTTCTTCCTCAATTGCTATGACGGTGTCGACGGCCTTGGCAAAGACCTCGTCCACGCCACGCATCTCCTTAGAACTGCACTCCACGTATGTTGCACCCATTCGCTGGGCCACGGCACAGCCTTGTTCCGGTGTGATGGGAGTCAAGCCTTGTGTCTTGAGGAGCTCAATGCAAGTTCGCTTGTTGCGCAGATCTGATTTCAAGCCAACCAAGATGATGGGGGTTGTGGGGCAAAAGTGTAGAACCTCGGGATACCACTAGCGGAGGTTAGTATCATGAACGATAGCATTGCAGTTGGAGGTTTGCTGGCTGCTTACCTTGTCCACAACGTTCTCTAGGGATGCAGGACAGTCGATTGCAAAGCAGACAAATAGCAGGTCGGTCTCGGGATAGGACAATGGGCGCAAACGATCATATTCTTCCTGTCCAGCAGTATCCCACAGTGCGAGCTCGACTGTCTTCCCTGATGCCCGATGGGTAGTCTGGGTAATGTAATTCTCAAACACAGTTGGGACATATTTCTATGAGACATGTTAGCATTGATCCTCCTCCAAAACATACCAGATTGGATCATCTCACCTCTGGGAAATAACCTTGCGAGTAACTAATCAACAAGCAAGTCTTGCCACAACCACCATCTCCAACCACGACGAACTTTTTAGAGTAGGAGGGCGGCTGAGTGATATTGGTGGCTTCCGACATTTGTCCACTAGAAAAGCTGGTATGTGTGCTGGCGGTGCCGTTGCTGACTCGCACGCTCTGAGAACGAGCGCGGCTGTGTCGTGGGGTCAAGCTGGGAGGAGGCGTAGCCACAGAGCGGCGTCGCGAAGCCGCATAGTTCTGGTCATCATACATTTGGCTCATGGTGTGTGGTGCGGGAGGAATGGAGCCCCTTGTTAAGAAATGCGGGTCGTCGAGTGGTGAAGACGGCTATCTGCCGGAAAGGATATGGTTGAGAAGGTTGTTGGTAGGATATGTCGACAGGTGGGAATACTGGGGGAGGGTGAAGAGAGGATGAGAGGTGTAAGATGAGAGAGGAAGAGGTATCGAGAGAGAAAAAAAGGATGTAGATGATCGAATCGTGATCGAGGGATCGACTAGCGATTATGGAAGATATGGAAGTGAGGGTCTTGATCCTGGGCGAGACCCGTGCCAGTGTGTTTACACGGGCGGGTGCCATGGCAACGCGCCGCGCCGCCATGACGCCAGGACTCCGCTGTGAGCCTGTGCCTGTCAGTTTCAACTTGATTGCTGCGATCTTTCCGATCCAGTTTCTTTTTTGGTCCTGCCGGGGCCTCCGCGTGCCCCTCTTTTTGGCCCTCATACCCCACTGTTCAGCTCCTCTGGCAGGTGGCTTGAAGATTGGAAGTTGAAGTGGTCAGCCTCGGGGCGGCTACTCCGATATCATGTGATCTGCATGGGAAGTGTTGCGCATACTGCTACAGTGCTAGTAGATAGAGTACTGTGATAGAATATATCACAATCACAGGGAAACAATGATAGAGCCTCATAAGGTGGAGATCCTGATTGGAGATTGAGTTGGAGATGGAGATCCTCCCGTGCTCAAACAAGGCACTGGATTCGAATCTAAGACTCTGCAGGTCAAGGCACAGTGGACCTTGACGTACGACATTGTCGGCGTGATGTGGATAATAGTAGACCAACATAGCCGCCCGCCGTTGCCAACAGTGATCTGTGTTTAACCCGGTTCAAGAGCCTTGCAACTTTCAAGCAGTGGGGTCTCCCACCAAACTAGTTTCCAGTGTCATAGCTCGATAGCTCGATAGATCGGCTGGATATACTAGATGTTAAAGCATGGCTGTGAACCCCCGAACTAGACTTACATGAACTAGAGAATAAACCATCGATGACCAGAAAGTGGCCCTGACTCATGCCAATTGATTCATACTCTTCATAAGATACCTCATAACGCCTGTTTTGATAACATCAAAGCCCATAGAATCTTGAATGTACTCGAATGTCCAGGTCGGGGTTAAGGTCCTGCGGCGTGACTAAGCCCACACATGGCCATCAGGGGAAGAGCCGCGGATGCGACAGATCGCCATTACGATCTTGCTGATGCTGTCACCTCCACCCTAATCAATCCCTACACCGTTTCCGGGTCTTCTTGTCCGGTTCTGGTCTTGCAATCCAACTACTCACACTCCTTATGTCCTCTTGCTGAATCGCGACGTCTCGAATCCCACGCGGCAGGCATCGGCCTGTCCTGTATGGAGGCCCGCTCCCAATCGCATCCGCACCGATAGCACGACACAATGGGCAAGACGAAGGACGCAAAGGATCAGCCAGATGCTGGGTTGAGGAGCCTGGATCACTGTAAGTTTGCTAATTGAAGAAGATTCGCTTGCTCCCCGCACTTTTCCTCCGATGGCTTTATACAGTTGCCCGCTAACGCCTGCTTGTCGCGATTAATAGATGCAAACCGACTACCCCTCTGGCGCTACTGGCCACGACAGAAGCTGATCCCTCTCGTCCGATATGAGACTCCATATCTTGCCTGGCTGCAGGAGAAAGTCCGCACCCCGACGTTGGACTCGTACTTTGCGTTCACGGCGAACCTCGGCACGCACACGTTTTTCATGGTCTTTTTGCCCTTCCTATTTTGGTGCGGCCATACCAGTCTCGGTCGAGGGTATGTCTTTGGCATTGAGTTATAAATATGCAAGGGGATAGTTTCGGATGATTAATTGTTGGTTGGTTTACAGACTCGTGCATATTCTCGCGTCCGGCGTGTTCTTTAGCGGCTTCATCAAGGACTTGCTATGTCTTCCTCGGCCTCTATCTCCTCCACTGCAGCGCATCACCATGTCCGGTTCTGCTGCACTCGAATACGGGTTCCCCTCGACGCATTCGACCAACGCCGTGTCAGTTGCCGTCTACGCTATTGCGCTCCTCAATTCGCCTGATTCGACGGTACCCCCGCAAACCAGCTTGATCCTCCAGGTAGTCACATACCTCTACGTGACATCAATTGTGATAGGTCGGCTGTACTGCGGCATGCATGGATTTTTCGACGTGGTTGTTGGTTGCATCCTGGGCACGTTGATTGGCTTGGTTCAATTTAGTTATGGCCCGGCTTTTGACGAGTATATTTTGTCCGCGACGCTGAAGGAAATCCTAGTGATTCCCATTGTCATTTTGATTCTGGTTCGCATTCATCCAGAACCAGCCGATGATTGCCCTTGCTTCGATGACAGTGTCGCGTTCGCTGGTGTGACGCTCGGTGTGGATGTGGGATCGTGGTATTTTACCGGGTCCAGTCTGGCTTGGTCTGACCCTCTCCCGGGTACTATTCCATACAATTATGAAAGCATCGGCTTCATCCGAACTGTGCTCCGCCTCGTTGTCGGTGTGCTGTGTGTCTTTGCTTGGAGAGAGATTACGAAACCGACTTTGCTGCGCATCCTCCCCCCCATCTTCCGCAGTCTTGAGAAGGTTGGCCTTCTCTTGCCTCGTCGCTTTTTCACCACCGCGTCGTAAGTTTATGCAATGTGCGACCTCCTTTCGGACTAGAAGTACTAACCACGCTTCACAGACGATATACTATTGTCCCCTCTAATCTAAAGGATAACGAGGTGTTCCCCCAATTTTCAGATATCCCTTCCATCATCACGACTATCCGTCATCCTCGCCGCCGGGCAATCTCTATTGGTCCTCAGTCTGAAGCCGATGCATACGAGACTCTTGCTTACCGGGAGAAACGCCGACGTGAGAGTCTATCAGGAAGCAATCGCGACTCCCCTTCCGATGAGAACGGCAGGCCCAATGGTGGGCATGTGCTGTCCCGGAAGCCATCTAAGCTGGACCAGTACGAACACATGATGGGTACTGGTAGTCCAAGCTCGTCCATGGTAGAGGAAGATTCTAATATCCCTCGCTCATCGCCACTTCCGCCCCCACAGTACGATGGACCTAGCCGAACGGAGGAGAAGGAGGTCTTCTCCCAGATTAAGAAGCCTCGGGTACGATATGACGTAGAGGTTATTACCAAACTAGTTGTATATGCAGGTATGATGAATCTCTCCCTCGCTCAATAATGCACAGAATCAGCGCTGATCTTGAGGATATAGGAATCCCATGGATCGTCATCAACGGGGCGCCCCCCGTTTTTGAAATGATCGGTCTCGGAGTTCCCTCTTAGTTGCATGGTGTCGGAGTTCATTCTTGCTTTCAACAGCTGTCGATTTTGTCTCGGAAATGTTCCAGTCCGGCGGGCTGTGCTGGAAGGGAGGTTTCTCAGGGACAAAAGCCGGGCTCGCGCATGTACATACCGCGATTTGTATCCTTACAGCCTTCCATGGGCCTGTGTTGGTGCCGACGTATAAGATTATGATTATATAAAGCACTTTCAATTCTTATTTCCCAATCATCTGAAGAACTGAGTACATCAAGCTATAAGAATCTTATCGCAATCAAAGAAGAATAAAGAAGAAGACTGGGCAACCTCGGCAAACACGATGCTCTATATAGTTCGCGTGCATGCATCTGCAGATCTCCCAAATGGGTTAGCGCGGATCAGTCAGCCGCCCCATGATGAAAGTGATCCAGCAGCGCGGTCTATCTATCGATTTCCCCCCCAAACCAACTCCGCGACTGGCCTCCTGGAACTTTTCCTGGGGTTGGTCCTTTCAATGATGGATGCTAGGACCCGGCAATATCTTTCTTTCATTGCGAAAACACTCCAACCTCACCTTTCCAATTCGTCTTAACCCTGCCCTTGCCTCACTCGCCCACGCCTCCTCCAGCAACGAGGACCACCGCGCCTGAACTCTCTTCCGTCATTCGATACCTCAAATACCTACTCCTACAATGAAACGGTTTTTTTCGTGGATTCGCCGCAGGCCGGAGCCTGAGCTTGTACAAGATGGTGTTCTATCATCGGGAGCTGTGGACCCTCTCACGAGCTCCAAGGCCTCCGAGGAGCTCCAAAAGAATGAAGGTATTAGCGACAATGCGGCGAGATCAGATCATGCAGTTACTAAGAGATTCCATTGTATTAGATCTTTACACTCTCCCAATTCCGGGCGCCTTCCCACCGTCGCCATCTGTGTCACCGCGCCTCGCGCCGCGCGATGAGCAATTAGAAGAAGACTTTGTTCTCGTGGACACGGCGCAGAAGATCGAAGTTGATGTTTCAACTGCTCCAATACTACACACAGATCTTGGGTCATATCTTCATCCAAGGAGACCGAAATACACACCTTCCCCGCAGCGCTTCCGACCCGCTGAATCCGCCGCTGCAAAGCCAATACGAAGACCGCGTTTTCAAGATGATCAGGCTATTGAGGACCCGTATGGCCGAAAGTACAAGGCATACGAGAAGCAGCCCTTGGGCAGGGCAATGTCTGCCGTCTCTCTATTTTACCCCGAGCAGAAGCCACTCCCGGACAACCGCATTGCGTCCATACTTGCGCCTGAATGGGAACAGCGCGAAAAAGCGAGGAGGGCCTTGGAAGGTTTGGCGGGTCGTCCGACTCGGATTACCCCACGTGGACCCGCTGTGCGACCGTTGTCGAGGGAATGGATGATGAAGGTCTCGGAGGCTATGAGAACGCTTCAGGGTTATGCAGTCGCTAGGTCTCCCTCCGGGGACGACTTGTATCAAAAGGATATTGCGACGTGTATTAAGCCATTGGCGTGGCTCAATGATGAAATTATCAACGCGTACCTGACTGTCCTGGTTCAATATCTTCGCCAGACGACAGGTAATACAGCCCCGAACGAGCGACCAAAGTTTCACGCCTTCAATACGTTCTTCTATTCCACCCTTCGAGATAAAGGATATCAAGGTGTCCGCCGTTGGGCGAACCGGGCTAAGATTGGCGGTGAAGCCCTCTTGGATGTCGATACTGTTTTCATCCCCGTGCACCAGGCAAGTCACTGGACTCTGATGGTTATACGACCCGTGGACAGGACCATCGAATACTTCGACTCACTCGGAGCTCGTGGCATGCGGGAAGTAGAGGTCATCAAGAAGTGGCTGTTCGGAGAACTAGGAACCAAGTTCGACGTGGAAGAATGGACTTTCTTGCCCTCCGTCTCTTCCCAACAAGATAACATGAGTGACTGTGGCGTGTTTCTTCTCATCAATGCCAAAGCAATTGCTCTTGGTATTGAACCTACGGCGTTTGGTGCAAATGATACGGTTGATTTGCGGGTGAAGATTGTCGCAGAGCTCATGAATGGCGGACTACATGGCCCATTCTTCCCTGTTGATAAAATGGGCCACACATGGCTATGAAAGCATACCGTTCAGCCAACACCTTCGAAATGCCCACATCGCATCTCACCAAAGTACCGCAGACCTGGAAATCAGCCCTTCCCTTCAACCCACGATTGACATTTCCCGATATCTATTACTTCGAGGGTAACGCCCTCACCTCACCTCATACATGCCTTTAGCACATGCATTGTCGTCACCCAGGCGTTTACATGTTTACTTGTTTACGTGCTTACATTTTTACATGTTCTACAGTTTTCATCTTCATTTTACCGGCGTATATGGCGAACCAGAAACAGGGGATGAATCCTTACCGGGGAGCTGGGGCACGGTCAAAACAGGACTATTGTTATGGATGGAAACACTGTGTTTTTCTTATTATTGTTACTCTCTTGGATTTTGATGGTTTGAACGAATTCAAATGATACCCTATTGTCGTTGATGTGAAGTATCCTCGTGTGAAAGTTGGAAGTTTGTATGAGTTCGGCTTGGACTATGGCCTGGGCTTAGTTATTGTTTTCATTATGTATGGTGTTCAGTAGGTTAGGATTGAATATGAACGGCTTCATTTACACAGGGATGGATCTCCATAATCAGGTCTGCAAGATACAGGGCTGGTCGTGGTAATGTTGATGCAAAACGAAGGTTGCTGGGTAGATTCCAGAGAGATAAGACCAGGTTCTGGCTTGAGACTAGACCACCTAGGCTATCACTACATGCCCAGTATTCGGCCTTGAAAGCGTGTCTGCTACCTTTTTGATATCCCTCGTGGAAGAAGAACAGGCATGATCTCTACGTTTCCGTTGGAGTGGTTTACGTCGCCAAATATATATTTGGTACGCAAGGTTGGGGGTAGAGGATCATTTCGAGCAATCTTCCAGTCCAAGTTTCATTCGAATCTATAAAAATACACTCTCCATGCTCAACAGGCCCTCTGCACTTGAAACGCGAAACAGGAGAAATTACATAAAAATACTGTGAGTAGAAACATCAACGATGAAGCCCACCATTCGCAAAACGAAGGTCATCTATGTTACATGCACGCTCACACCGCGAAGACGGGTCTCGATGAGGAGGAGGCTTCGGCTTCTTGCCATGCTTGCCATGCTTCTTCTTGCGCTTTCTGCACTTTCTTCCCTTCCGGCCCTTTTTGCACTTTTTCATCGAGGGCCCATCGATGATTTCTGCCCCTGGTTCGGAAAATCCATCTGGCCAGCCATCAACGTCGGGGATCGAGAGGTTTGTTGCGGGAATTTGGTGTCCACCATGTAATTCGGATGGAGGGATTTTGAAATGCTGCGAGCTACCGGCAGATACATTGTATGCCAACTCGATGTAATCGATGGCTAGAAGGACACTCTCGCCGTATCGCATATCGCCGGTCCAGGCGCCCCCGTCGCTCCATAGGTTCACCACAAGTCTGCTGGGGAGATCAGGCACGCGGTAGGTCTTGGCGTCCTGGGGTGTGTTGTCCACCCACCATCGAGAGATATCAGAGAGCCAGTCGAGACGGTGAGTGGACCAGGTTGTCCAGTGCACGGGAAGGTCTGCAACTGTGCTCGCCCCGGGGATCATAGCGTCTTTGATGGCATCGTAGTCTGGTTGGTTGGCGTAGTGGACACGGTATGGAGGATCCTTTGTGAGGATCTCGATATCCGACTCGCAGTTGTGGGCGCGATACGTGAAGATGCCGATGCAGGCACCGGGATGTGGCTTGGCCTCTGCCAGACTGGCGGTTTCATTGAACGCGACAGTTTGGTTGCTCTCGGATGGAGAGCTTTCAGGCTGTGACACGTACAAGTTGGATGGTAGAACGCGAAGTCGGACGCGAAGAGAGCAGTGGAAGATACTCCGGACTTTGGTTTCGATTTCCGAGGTTGAACTATAGTTCCAACGGCGGGTGGTGCGCATGACCAGATATGTCGCGAATCTCTGCAGCACTTGCCGGTTCCGGGTGAAGAAGACGTTGTGCTTGGAGTTGACCATGGGGATTGGAGCCTCATCGGTGCCAGGACGCTGCCATCTCTGGCTCATCCAGTCCTTGTCGAAGGCGGTTTCGAAGAACCAGAGGGCATCGGGTTGGTCATTGTCATCCTGGTCATACCCATCATCGTCCTCTCCATCATCATCGTCGTCGGCATCCTCGTCGGCATCGTCTTCATTCTCCCCGTTTGCCAACTGGTCTAGTGCATCATCCTCTAATTCCGAAATGTCCACATGAGCCTGTTTAGCCAATGGAACAGAGCGAAAGTCCCAGAGCTTGTAGTGCTGGAAATACCCCGGATCTGGGCCAGTTATTGTGAAGCAGTCGCAATCTTTGGGATTCTTCTTCCGTGGAGGCTTGGACAAGGCTTCCAGCGGAGGAGGCGAGGCTAATGCAGTTGAAGGGCTGGCGCTTAGTATAGCGAGTGCCAGGATGAGTGATGATAGGACGCCTGGCTTCATGGTGGTCAGCTGGGGCCCTTAAGGAGGACGCGAGAAAAGGAGGTACTTGCAAATGGAGGGATCCCTCTCTAAGCCTCCTTTGTTACAAGGGGAGTCTTCCTGGCCACTTGGGAAGAAGTTGCGATCGTGTTCATTGCTGTCAGTTAGGGCAGCATGGTTTCCTAATTGGGAATACTGTGACACGAACTACTCCAGGCCATAGATCTATCCATGGCACGTGGTAAGTTCTTCGGACTCATTCTAGGTTGTGGCAAATAATTATATAATTATAACCGTAATCATTCTGATTCACTATTACTTGAATGGTGTTCTTGTCTTTCATCCTCGGCTTGTTATGGTCGATGTACGGTGCACCCGCATCTCAGCCCCGAGATTATGATTTGATTATTATTAATTACCATGAGAAGGTGGACAGGTGTCACAAGGGGGTATGAAAGATACACCGATGTCATCATGAGACCGCAAGCGTTGAGCGTTATTCTTGGAGCGAATTCTGATGATGGGGCGATGCGAGAGAAGAACCAATGAAAGGGCAGTACAGATCAGGTGGCAAGGTTTGTTCGGTCAGCGTAGGGCAAGTCATTAGCCAATTAGCCTACGTACCTGCACCCGAGCATGGAACCTGCCTGAATCGGGCAGAGACCGCGTCGCACTAATCCATGCTAATGCACACTAGCGCAGACTAAGTTGCACTAATGCGTGCCAAGAGCGTCCCGTGAGGCAGACATGCTCCTGTACTGGTATGGTCATGGCTGGTAATTTAATCCCATTCCAACATTCGAGTAATGGAATGGCTCTTTTTCAAGAGAGAAAAGGCTCGAAGTGATTCATAAAGAGGATAGAATCATGTTGAGAAACCAATAGTATTTACTATCTCTTGTTGAAGAGTCATATTCCAGGGGTGAGTAATGATGTGTAAGGTTGGTCTGGTTGGTGAAAGAACTCTGCTGACCGTGCAGCACAAGCAAAGAAACGGACACTTCGGAGGGCGAAAATTGGCTGTGCGACCCGATTCCCCCCTTCTTTGTCGCTCGCCCTTTTTACCCTACGCCTCCCCCCATTACCAAGAGCCCTACGTCCCAGTCTCAACTCTACACTATACGATACACTCACCATCGACAAAATGGACGATACTCTGGTCTAGAGAAATGCCCTTGAAATCTATGTTCCGAACCGATTACCTCTCCAATATACTATAGCCACCATGTCCACCATGACGACTCTCGAAAGGAGTCACTCCTGTACCTCCAACACTTCACTCTCCATGTCCAGCCCGCGTCTCTCTGTTCGACGTGAGACTCCACCTCCGGGCTCGGAACTCTCGCTTCTACACCTGCATGACCGAATGAACCAACTGGACTCGCGCGTCTTGGAATTGCGGTCCACCGTTTTGACTAAGGAGGGCTATGTCGACCGCCGGAACCGTGAAGATGAACATATTCGCCGTGAATTCGAATGCCACCGCGCCATTTCTCAACGCATCGATCTCAATGTCGTGGCTCTTCGCTCTGATGTCGACCAGATCAAGACGAGTATCTTTCAGCTCAAGTCCAGTATCGGTCAATCTGGTACGGAAACGGTCTATTTACGCGGCGATGTGGATCGTTTGCAAAAGACCATTGATCAGCTGCAAGTCGACATTGAATCGATCAAGGGCGAGGCTTGTGCCACGCGCATTGATATCAGCAAATTGCAGACGGCTTCCAATCAGCTCCGTACGGATCTGATGACTCTGGACCACAAGATTTCTCGTCAATATCATGCCTTGAACTCGCGGATGGATTCAATTGAATCACAGATGAAGTATGCGGATCGAGTTCGATTCAACTCTCTGGCACATACGGTTCACGCTCCCATCAGCCCCGTCCCGGTGATTACGGATGACGGGGCTCTCGAATGGCCCCAGTATTTCCCACGTACTGTGTGGAGATTCTGGTGCCTCAAGAAACGAAGCCGAGGTAAGCTTCAGGAACGAAAATAAGTCTGCTCCTCTCCTCCCTCAATGTCTAACAAAATTCCCGTCTAGTTCATCGTTTGGTTGAACTGGCGGAATTCTATCAACTGGGTGATTACCAGGATTGGTGTCGCATGCATCCTACCGAAATGTTTGCCGACGACAGTGATTCCAGCAGCTCCAGTGACAGTTCCTTTACCATCACCCGCGCGGAAGCTGTCCGTCGGCATCCCGAGGCTGCCCACCAGGCCCTGGCTGCCACTCTGGGTCTGATCTACTATAAGATTCGTAACGAGGTCGGTGAAGGACCCCATGGGCCCGTCACTGCACGCCCTCCCAAGCGCCAACAGGAGGACGTGGCTTCCACAAGCACCAGTAACAAGTCCAAACCGGTCAAGATCCCCCGCCGTCCCAGTGTCTCCGACACTTTCCTCCACCGCCTGGTCACCGGCGGTCCCTCTGTTGAGTCGAAGTCTTCCACATCCGAAGAATTCGACAAGTTGGGCTGGAACCCCTTCGCCGATGTCTCGGACGATGCCATGAGCAAGCTCCGTGCCATAGATCCCCAAGACATCGGCACCGTTCTACGAGCCCTCGAGCAAGGACGGCTGAAGCTCAAGCCCAGTCGTTCCGAGAAGCTCAACATGTCCCCCACGGATTCAAAGGCGAGCCATCCATTCGGTGGGAAAACTTCCGAGCCCCTCGCTCAGGAAGACGTGGTGCCTACCGTCCCCAACACGGTGCCCACCCAGCCTATCCACTCACGGGAGAGCGCTGAGCTCTCTCCTGTTCCTGTTCCGGTGTTGCCGGAAACTGCGTCTGACGCAGATAGTTCAACTTCTTGAACAACCGAGGAAGTGCAGGTGGTGACACACCAGCTCTCCTCTGGGATCTACTTGACCTAACCGCTGCAGTCGGTCATCGTCCAAGTATATATCATATCCTCAGGTTTGGATTTTGGATTTTGATTTTGGATTTATGCACATATGCATTGCATTTAGCATTGGAGTTTTTGTTTTGTATACATCCTTGAAGGATTGGATTCTGGTGCATTTTGAAGCGATTTATCGGGCATTTCTTGGAGTTTTGTGACATCTTCGGTCAATGTTTTTGTGTGATTTAGTTTACCTACCTACCTTATACCCCCTGGGCTGTCTTGCATATCCCGGCTGTTTGGGTCCTTTGTGGAGTTATTGTGATCGTTACCGATCAATTGATTAACTCCTCGATGTGGCACAGGTCTCTTGTCCCATCGACCGAGTGCCTTTGAAACCTTGTCTAACCCTCGTCCATTCGTCGTATCCCGTCCTGAGGACCGATTAGATATTGGCCGTCGCGCTTAGATTTGAGATGGTAACCCTCCAGTTGGCCATCGATCGAGTTCGGGATTCTGTACGCTCGAGGGTTATCAGAGATATGGACTTCGCGTCTTTACAAATGATGACAATTCCGGTACCATTCAACAGCCCCATGCAACACTGACAGAACAATACTAGTACCATAAGAGTGTCATATACTCTAACTATCATATCGGATGGATAGCACAACAGCGAGTTTGTATGTTACTGACGTGTGTTCTTGACCAGACACTGTTCATTCCCCATTCCTCACTTTTGCATTATATAGACTTAAGGTCATATCCATACCCAATCATGGCACACTCTCCAACAAATCCTGCTTCAAAACCTCCAACACCTTCTCCTCATCCACATCCCGTAAATCCGTCCCCAACGTACCTTCCCCAACCCCAGCTCCCGTCCCCTCCTCCCCCTCCGTAGCCTTCCCACCCAATTCCTCCGGCGTAGCCGTACGTAGATACTCCTCTTCCAAAATAAATGGAGAGGTCTCTTTGCACGTGAGGAGGGTCTCGGGGGAATCGGGTAGTGCGTAGATGGTGGGGAATTCGAGGACCGTACGTTCTCGTAGGGCGGATGCTAGTTTTGTGGCTGGTGGAATGGGGGCGAGGACGGGTTTTTTGGTGCTTGTTCGGGGGCGGTGGAGGTAGAAGTAGAGATTTCGGTGAGAGGTGAGAGGGAGGTTTGTTTCTTTTTGTTTTTCTTCTGTTGGTGCTGTGGATGGTTTGAGTGTTTCTGGGATTGTGGATTCGGGGCCGGTGGGTTCTGTGGTTGTAGTGGTAGGTACTAAGGTATCTGGCGTCTCGGTGGCTGTTGGGGTTTGCTCTGTAGAGGTATTCTCCTGCGAGATTTCTTTCTCTTTTTTCGAATCCGTAACAGGTCGGTCCTGCTTGGGAAGTGGGAAAGCCCGGTCATAAGCCTCGGAGATTGGGTAGATCTCCAACGCATTGCGGATAGTCTTCTCTCCAGCAGCGGAGATCCATTCCACCGTCCAGCTGAGACACTTGTGCCTGAAGAACAAACCACACATTAATACCAATCCATCAACAGGCCATGCGGATGCTAACTTACTTCGGATGCCACCGTGATGTATTCTGCTTATTCCTCGACATCCCCCTCGGCGCCCGAAGAACCTTCACCAGGCCAGCCTCCGCACCACGCAGGAAACCAGCTTCACCCTTTACTAGGCCCTGGGTAGGATGTTTTCTCTTATACCCAGCACCAGTACCAGAGCTTGCATCATCCTGTCCCTCCTCACCTTGCGGGACTTGTCCACGCGCTAACTCAATCCCCCGATTTTCCACATCTCTCTCCGCACGCTCCAGCGAGCGCTCAATGCCGGTGATAAAGTTAAAGTCACGGTCAAATGCGACTTCGGTGGCTAGTTCGCTTCGCTTGAGGTATGCGGCTGGATCACGGACACCGGAACATTGGGACCAGAGCTTGTGGCGACGTGTGCATGGGAGAGAGCAGGTGCGTGTTGAACAGCGCGGACAACGGTATTTGGGGGGATTGACGTGGCTGGGAAGAATGGTGGTGTTAAATGGAGGTGAATGTTGTCAGGGTTGAGTGGGGAAGGCTTTGCTCACCATATAGAGCAGAGCTCACTGAGAAGAGGGTCTGATTCGTCCATGTCGCTGTGTTGAAAAGTGACGCGATGCGACTTGGATCAAACGTGAAGCTTCGGGAAATTTGAGCATGGGCTTATCGATAGCGGCCTCAGGCGGCGAATGATGAACGCCCAGCCTACAGTACTAACTAGGTGATGACATTGCGGAGACATAATGGGCAATGACAAGAGAGGAATTGCATCAGATTACAGAATGTATGGACATTCAGACTACGTGCGATGATCTCATAATCAAAGAGTTTGTCAACATCGGGCGCCCGTATCATTCCTTCAAGATGATATCATGCATGCGGTTGATGATCAATCCCCGCAGAGCATTTCTAAGCGTCGGTGATAGCTGGGAGTCCGAGACTTTAACCCCCTCTACTTAAGACGCTACAATCCCTCGGCATGTGATCGGTATTGAGATTATTTCTGAAATATTTTTCTCAATACTACTTCTATATCACCATGGCTTCAAAGGGACTTGCAATTATCGCTGGCGTCGGCCCTGGCACGGTATGTATCTCGGCTCCTGTCTATGTCTAAAGTAGCACTAATCTGACCAACCCCGCAGGGTGCCTCTATTGCCCGCCGCTTTGCCAAACTATACTCAGTTGTACTCCTGTCTCGCACTCCGAGTAACTTTGAACCGCTTGTCCAGGAGATCAATTCCAGTGGCGGAAAGGCCATTGGCATTAGCACCGATGTGTCAGACGCCAACAGTGTCAAATCAGCCTTTGATGAGATCGAGAGACAATTCCCAGACTCTCCACTGGCTGCGTCTATCTTCAATCCCGCTGGAGGCTTCGTGAGGAAGCCGTTCTTGGAACTAACCGACGAAGATTATTCTCTGGCGCTTGACTCGCAGGCGTACGCATCACCTCTCTCTTGAGAAGCACTATTCATCCCCCATATCTAACCTCATCAGCAGAAAGGGCGGATTCTACTTTGCCCAGCGCTCGTTACCTCTTCTCCTCAAGGCTAAAGAATCTTCTCCCCACCCTCCAACCCTGATCTTCACCGGCGCAACCGCCAGTATCAAGGGATCCGCTCAATTCGCTGCCTTTGCAAGCGGCAAGTTCGCGCTCCGTGCCTTGGCTCAATCGCTGGCTCGTGAATTTGGTCCCCAGGGTATTCATGTGTTGCATGCTATCATTGATGGTATTATCGACATCCCGCGCACGAAGCAGTGGGTTCTTCCCCATGAAGATGCTAAGTTGAGCCCTGATTCGGTAAGTTTGAAGATAGATTTTATTTGCTTTGATTGTATACTGATTGGATTAGATTGCGGACTCGTATTGGTATCTGCATACCCAGCCACGGACTACGTTTACGTTCGAGTTGGATTTGCGGCCTTATATTGAGAAGTGGTAGATGAAGACCTTAATACTTTGCTAATGAGCTATATGAGGCGAATGCTAGCAATTAAATTATCTTGGCCACATGCAGTCTGGTCACATAAGTCTGAACAAAAAATAATCTCGGGAGAATAAGAAGACTATCTCCCCTTAGGGGTTCTTAATGCGTAAGAAAATGCTATAATCAGGTCATTGTTACCGGATTAGGATGTCCGACGTCTAGGAAAGTCTAGTGTATCCCTCGCTCTTTTTCTATAATCTATGACTCCCAATATCCGTCATAACCACCAGACATTCTTCATCTGCAGATTTTTTACCGTCTTCAGAAACAAATTTCCCCACTACTCTTCTCTGCTGCCCAGCCTAAATCATCACAGATATGGCGAGCACTGGTGGGTGGCGCCATGAACGCCTCCGGCTTTTTGCGCAAGAATACTTTGCAGCTCATCCCGGTCCGGACAACCTCGCGCCCAACGTTGGTCTACATGGTCACCTCAGGAGGCTCCTCAAGGGAGCGACTTACTCCAAGGAAATTCTGGATGATCTTATCGAGAACACGGTATACAGACTTGCATCGATGCACGAGGCCGATTATCTCAGGGAGCTACTGGGGCTCGATTGTCCTTCAATCTTCGAAACAGGCACTCTCGAGATTATACATAATAAGTCTGCCCACTCACAAACATACTTGAGGGTATGGAATTTACTCGTGGCTTGTGAGATTATTACAAAACCGTCTGGAATCCGTCGATTCTATTCTAAGCCACTCCGGTATCTTACGCTTGTTCTTGTCACGTCCACCAGGTCTTGGGAGAAGATCGAGGAATGGGTAGATGTTCTGGCTGCGAGGAAGAGAGGCTGGTATCGGTTCATCTATAAGGTGTGGCTGGGAAACCGAGTTGGTAGTGATGAAGCCCTTGGGGTGATGAATCATGCATATGCTGCCATGGAGGCCATAAAGAAGATCGGTCATTAAAAACCAGGCTTATCATTGCTCTCTGATTGTTTGGGTCTCAATTTGCTGTATCAATAAAACGTCTTCTTGTTTCCATATCTTTCCAAACTGTCAAGGTGTAGACTTTCGGGTTTTTCTTATAATTAGCGACAAGCTAAGGTTTAGTTAGGCCTTAGGTTCACCCCCCGACTAGTCCTCTGAATGATCTAATCGAGACTCAGAAGTATTTTCTGAGTGATTCTAAAAGAACGATTCGAAAGGCGATTCGAAAAACTACCTAAAATGATTTCATTGAAATTTCAGCTCCGTGAGCTTAGTTAGGTCTACTAGGCCATGCTACCTAATTAGGAAGGGGGCCACTAGGGAGAGCTTAGTCACGATATCAGCTGAGTCAGCGCATAACGTCATGCAACTCGAGCTTCCCGACCAGCCCTGGTTTCCAAGGACAACGAAGCTTCCCCTCATCCCAATCTGCAACACAGTCGAGAAGTGTCGCCATGGCCGTCGACGATGCCTCGCCGCAGGCAGGGGCCTACTCCGACCATGATGGCCGAGCCAACCCCCAAGCCGAACAATCACTGGGTCCAAACCCCGCAATGGCTGGCAACTTCCACTTGCAGGTTAGGCCAGAGCTAGTGGTGAGGCCTGATCTGTTTACATTGACGTTCGGATTTCTGGGCCGCAGGAACTGGCAGCGAAATGTGGCATACACGATGATGGAGCGCGTGGAGAACTCATGGCTTTTGACGGGGCGCCCTCTCACACAGGACGAGTTGGACGCGTTCACTACCTACTCGACACGAACCCTGTACTACCGGCGTATGGGTGTACCTATTTCGTCTTTCTTGGGAACGGCATATCTGTACTACAGAGTCCGCAAGGACGTGGGTCTACCATCAAATGCCAGCCCGCCCTCGGTTTACGCTGCTCTACGCAATATGGCTCGGATCGATAAGGCCGGGTTCCGGTCTATGGTTGCTGCATCTGCTTTCAAGATGCTGTTTATCACGACAACCGGCGCGATTCTGTCTGGATTCGCTGCCCTATACTCAGAGACTACAAACGTGATCGTGGATCCTCGGTTGAGGGGCTTTGTAGAGGACATGAGAGGCCAAAAGCCCGAGGAGGTGCGACAGCGCAAGCTCAAAGCTGCTAGTGAACGAATTCGTCGCATGCGTGGTGGTGAGAAGGATATCGAGGGTTATATTGTTGAGGAACTTCAACATCCTGGTTCCCACCCGGAGCAGAATGATCAAGACTCCTACGCGTACGAGAACTCAGCATCCACGCCTTCCGGTAGCGACATGTCATACGGCACTTCTCAAAATGACCAGCAGACTGGCTCGGCTGGTCAACAGCGTCCTGTGGCGGAAGCTCCACGCAGGCCGTGGGGTTACGGTGGCCAGGCCCCATCCCAGCAGGGAGCAGTCGGCCAGTCTTCTGGTGACTCTGATTTCTTCTTCGGCGGCAAGGACGATGATGCGAGCCCCACGGCTCCCGAATACCGGTACACGAATCCCGATGGTTCGCCCACCAGTTCCTGGGACCGCCTGCGTCAACAAAGGGGACAAAATCACCGGGCTCCCCCGCCTCAGCAGCCCAGGCCGCAATGGGGTCAGGAACAAGATTCTCCCAATTCACCAAGTTATACTCCTGCCGGTGATCGAGACCCATATGACTCTAGCAGAACCCGCGAAAAGGAGCAAGCACAAGCTGATTTCGATCGCATGATGGAAGCGGAGCGAAAGGCCTCTAACAGCGGAGCGCCTCAGAACCGGGGCTGGTGATTATGATGTTGTCAATTAGCTATCTAGGCTATTTCCCATGTATAATAAACATCTATCTACAAATTCTAGCATCGAGCAGTGACTCGCTACTCTGAAGATTCTGAGGAACACCGGACACCTTAATTAGCCTTTGCAGGCAGATTGATTTAGATACGAAAGCCCAATTTGACAAGAACCCAGGCAAAAACGACTGAGCCAGGAATATGGTCTGCAGGCCTGATAAGGGAGGTAGTCGTAGGATCGAACAAGTAGGAGATTGGTGTAATGTATACGGCCAAAGTGATGCGAGAGATTGTTGCAAATTTCAAGAAAAAGAATGCTGCAGAAATAAAAGACTGGAAAAATTCACGAGAGATCATAATATGAGGGCGGGGGAAGGGGTATAGGCAGCAAGATGAGGAAATGGTGGACAATCGGAAGCAAAACTTGCAAGTCCGCTAATATCAAGATCGTTAACAGTATCATGGAACGAAAAGCGGTATGCAAAAGACTAAGAGACATGAGCGAGGGTGATGAAGAATAACTCCAAAAGATGACAGTAAATCAAAACAAGTAAAATATGATGTAAATTGGCCGAGGCGGTTCTCAAGGCGATTCTCAGAAACCATTGCTTTGACCATGCGACACTGGCACATCATGATACGGCCATTCAGCCTCAGTGTTTCCCCACGGTTCCACACTGCGGCTATTGCTTCGCATTCGAGTCAAACTGCGCAGCTTATTCGCAAAGCTTTCGTTCGAGCTTCGATTCCGCCGGTGCTCAAACGACATGCGCCGGCTCGCATTCTGATGAGGGTTAGGTCCACTCAAAGCTGGTGCAGCGGTCATAGCACGAGGAAGCAGACGACCCATGTTTACGTGGTCGATGGCAATGTCAATCGTGGCAGAAGATTCTCGGGGCGAAGTTGGCCCCGTGGAAAGTGGAATCGGCGGTGGAGGCGGGGGTGTGTTGAGATGCTGCAACTCCGGGAGGATAGGTGGTGGAGGGGGAGGTGGAATCATCTCAACTTGTACCCCCGATGGTCTTCGTTGCATTGCGTTCTCAATTGTCTCCTCGATGCTAATCGTGACATGGGGGGAAGTGCCCGAGACATAACCGCCAGAGCTGGTGCGTCGGTGGCCGTTACGGCTGCTTGAGCGGCTGCGTGGAAGATGGGGATTGAATCGTGGATGCATGGGGATATCAGATGGAACCGAGGCGTTGTTGGCTTGGGCTTCTACCACGGGGACGGACATGGAGCGTCCGATTCTCTCGGCCTCACCTTGATAACCTTGATACCGGGCGTCGGAGAGGAGAATTCCATTCGAGTAATCTGTTGGGATAGTTGGAACCGACGGAGGTCGCTCCACTTCATGCCCATTGGCACCGTACTTTGGGTGCCTCATTGCTCTAGGCGTCGCAGGGAGTCCTAGAGGAACACCAGACCGAGAAGAGCTAGAGTCGGAGCTGCTCTGATATTCAGGGGAGTTTTTGCTGGCAGGGATCTTGTTGCGAGATGGGGCCCGGGGGAAGAACGGTCCTGAGACTTGAGGCGGATTTTCCACTGGGCTTCGGGCATTGTATAGTTCGCCTGGGAACGGAATGTTCGGGGCAGACGGGTTGCGAGCTAGAGAAAGACGGCGGGCCTCGAGTTCAGCAGCCGCGAGCTCTCTTCTCTTCTTCTCAGCCAGGCTGACAAAAGGCGTCGTGGGGGATATCAACTCTTGGGCATCGTCGGATACTGGCTCCGGCTTATAGGTGCTTCCATTGAGGAACAACTCCTCCTGACCAAAGACCTTGGCACTCAATTGCTCAAGTCCGCCTGACTGGGCAGGAATCTCTGGCTCGGGAGCCTGTCGAGCTTCGGGCACACTGTAAGATAGCCTGTGCCGGGCCTCTGGCGATTCATCTCGCTTCGAGCTTGCTCCTCGCTCTACTCGGCGACGACTAGCACTCCGGTGACGCGAGCGCAAACGTTCCCGGTCTCCAGAGACAAGCCGGAGCGGGTCCTCTGCATCATCCGCTCTGGGGATGGCTTGAGTAGGCAGAGACATGGGCAACGGCGAAGACGGCGATCGAGCGGCAGACCCTGTACGGTCAACGCTGCGACCCCGAGAAGAGGCATCCTGGAAGCGATTCGCTGTGTGTCGACTGGACGAACGCTGACGGCTTCGCGATCCAGCCTTTCTCATTTTGCTTCCGCTTCTGGCGCGAGATGATCCCTTCTTGCGTGATTCTCGTGGCTTCTCAGCTTCTCCATATCGAGCTAGTTCCTCGGGTGACATGGGGACTGGTGATGAAGGCGAACGCTTAGCAGGTTGAATGTATCGCCGCTCATTTCGGCCCCGGGTTTCCTGGGATTCCTCGCGGGATTGATGCATGCGAGATCCTTGTTGACTACTTGTGTCGTCCGTATTCCGCCGGCCCCGACCAGGTGTACGACGACCATTCTGTTTTCTGGCGTGATAATTTGCCTCGTCGAGACTGCTGATATACTGGTCGATGCTGCGGCCACTGACACTCGGACTCTTGGCGGAGGTGTAACTGTTCAGGGTTGAAGTCGTACTCTTGCCGCTAGGTAAGAGTCCCTGGGAGTCAAGCGGAGCCTCTTCTGCTTGCACTAGATCAATCTGCAACCCGTTTGGCTTTCGATCCCGTGGGCCATTCCGAATGTCAGAATGCTCTTTTAGTGCGTCGATGAAGCCTGGTGCTGGAGACGGTAGGCCCTTGAGGGAGGCAAAATGATCCGGAGCTTGAACGGCGGTCTGAGGGCTAGGCCTCATGGAATTGCTCTCTTGGGATGGGTTATAACGTGCCGAGGATAAGGTCAATAAGCCACCATCTGCGGGCCGTTCATCCTGGCTGTTCTCGTGTCCGCTCGTGTCGTCATTCTCGGACGTCGAACCATAATTGCTTGTGTTGTAGGAGTGGTTTCGTGAGAATGCTGGAGGGTGGACATCCACCGGGGTCTCTCCAATAGAGGGTAAGCGACGACGATTGAAGGCGGGGGTGTTTGTTCGAGAAGTTATCGCGTGGCTGAGACTTTGGATATTGTTAAGCTTGTACGATCCAACGCCACCGGGAGACATGGCCGAATCAGGAACGGCGGACTCGGCGATTGGAGTAACACCAGGCGCGTTAGTTGGCGTACGGTCGTCTGATTTGAGCCCAGGGAATCGATACCGCTGGTTCGGTTGATGATCAAAGGATGTAATGAGTTTCAGCGCGGGAGTCTTTCCAGCTTGACGTTGAGCCGATCCAGACTTTGGCCGGTTTGGAGGGGCCATCAGACTGGGGCCGAGGGGTTGCGTGGGCTCTGGAGATGCCAATGGCGACTTTCCTCGGATCATTTCTGCGAACGAGGCAGCCTGCTGAGCGGCTGGTGACGTCCAGGGCTCGGTTGGTTCAGCCCCGGTGCACATGAAACAGCGGATGGCGAGCTGTTGCTGAGAATGAGAGACCACATATTCTCCCCAGCGACGGACGAGATATGACTGGCGTTGCCAGTCCGTTGGCATCAAAAGACAAGTCATGAGAATGGCCTCCATGAAATGATTTCGAGAAACGTAGACCTCAATTGCATCGTTGCAATCCCCAATTCCGAGGAGAATGGAAGCCGCAGTGTGAATGTCTCCAATCTCGAGCAACTTTTGCACAAAAGCCTGTCCGACCTTATTCGCCTGTGTCTGCCCGCTCATCTGGCTTAGCGCCAATATCATCCAATCTGCTATCGTCACTTGGCCAGGTCCGAGCATTGCTGCCATTTGATCAGAGTCATTTTCATTCAACCACCGTGTTAGTAAAATAGCGCTCTGGCTTCCCTCCTTGTGGCGGCTCACTAAGAAAGTTGTTAGCGTGTATCAACAAAAGGTCAATTTATCAAGCTTGTAAAGACATACGCTCGTCTCTTAACAAATCTTGGATATCACCGTCCCACCCAAATACCACACTGAGCATCTGCTGTCGTAAATCATCTGGGGTGAGATGCGTCTCGTCAAGAGGCGGTGTCTGTCTATATGGTACATCGTTTAATCGCGCACGGGTAAATGGAAAGAGATCGACAATGTTTCGTTCCGCAGGACTGAGATGCACTTCGTTTCGAAGTCGAGACCCAGCCCGGGAGCTTTTCGCCGACGACATCGAAATGGATGATGCATAAGCATAGGAAGCCGAAGGTTGTGGGGTATCCCGGCCACTCATAGAAAAGGACGTTCCACTCTGGGCAGATCGACTCGGTGGTGAGAATGGCCGATCCATCTTGTACTTTCCAGAGGAAGCTTTTGAGCTGACAGATTCCGTCCGGCTTCTTGAAGACGCGGGGCTGATAAGATCTGCTCTAGCTTGCTTCGCGCTTTCTACACCATTCGTGTCAAATGGCGTCCGTCTCCCGGCTCCTTTCTCGCGAATGTCGGGGGGATCTTGCAGGCGACGTGGGGACATTGTTCTTGATCGGCTGCCTTCAGATGCCGTTGATCGGTGTCCAACTGCAAGATGTTGGACGTTGGCAACCATGGCCGGAGATTCCAAGTCATACTGTTGTACTGTATCCTGAGGGCCAAGGGTGAAGAGAGTTGCCGTCGGACCATAGCTCGCTATGCCTCGCACACCTTGTATCGTAGGAATTGGCTCGTACGTTACATGCTTTGTTCGAACATCCCAAGACCATGTTTCCCTATAAACATCGAATTAATAAAAGTTTCGTCGCCCCTCTAAAAGTTCGATCACTTACCCATCAAGATACTGCACAATCCTTCCATTCTTCGACCAGGCCATCCACTTGGGATCTGAAGACGTCGAATCGGATCTTTTCAGCACTCGAATAACTCGTGGTGACTCTTTCCCTGGTGGTTTAGCTACGCTCCAAACTCGCAGATCACCATCGGAAGCCTGCGTTGCCAACATGTCCGATTTCTGCTTCGATGACGAGGCATGCCATGCTATGGAAAGGATGGGCGATGGCCCACGAGAAGTAGTTAATGTATGGAGGATGGTAAATTGAGGAAGAAGGTTAGCGATCAAGATTGATCCATTCTGGTAACTGTAGAATGAGATTAGTTCTGTCGTCATGCTATATCCAATTGCGGGGTTAGGCCTACCCAATCGCATATGTGCGACAGTCTGTTGCTGGCGCAAGGGCTGTAATTGGGTCGAAAATCGTGCGCGCTGAAATATGCTCTGATGTTGGAGGTTCAAAAAGAATTACTTCACCCTTGCCGTTGCCTAGATAATAGCTCCGTTAGTGATCCACACGAAGACCGAGGTCCGCCTAATTGTCCCTGCGTACCAAATGCAACATTTCCATTGCGCATCCACGATGCGACTCTCAAATGCTCAAATGATGCAAATCGCGCGATCTCGGTACCCGTGAAAATATCCCAGACAATTGCAGTTTGGCCCACGTCGTAACTGACAACCAGCCTCCCCGCACCGCGCTCGCTCACATTATCCACCGATATGAACTCGATATTATCCTGGTGGCTGGTAAAGCGGCGTTCCACAGCCAGAGTATCATGGTGCAAGCATAGAATCGCTGAACCTTGGGCATAGAGGAATAATGAAGCTGTGGAGGCGCAAGGCTCGAAGCGGGACTCCGTAACCTGCGACTGTGGTGCCATTGCTTTGAGGGTCTTCGAAGGTCGCGATTCTGGCACCAAACTCCTGTTCCACATCATGTTAGCTGACATCGTGTCTGCGTTTCTCTACGCAATAAATTTTGTCTTTTCAAGGCTGGAATTGGAGTGGTGGGCCAAGGCGACGCCTTCTCCGCAGCGCTGGCTTGCCGGATCCTGCGTCTCCACGACCAGATAAGATACTCTGGGAAGCATCCACGGGGATTACCAGAGCCAGGAATAAAGTAGAAAGAGAAAATTGTCACCGACCTAACCAACTTGGACCAGGGAGGAGGTTACTAATCGCTTCACGACCCTAAGTATTGCTCAAGGCGCAGGAAAGCAAGGCGACAGGGTAGCGCCAGGCATTTGGGATGGGGAAAGTCCGAGAGGTTAGTGCCTTACAGGCTAGCCAGCAAAGCGATGCAGCGTGGCTGGCAATGTAGCGACGCAATATGCAGGCCTGAGTTTATAATTGTAAGTATCGACAGACTGGTCCGGGTACACCGTATGCGGGTTGGCGAGACTGGCGCAGTCGTCTTGCGGACCGATCGGAGGGTTGTTGAATATTAGATGTGGGAGAAGTGCAGCACAAAAATATCAGACGCAGAAAGATGACAGGGATGGTGTATTTTGGGAAAAAGAAAAGGGCTCGCTTGTCCACGTTTATCACATCCCAAAGCTCTAGCGTGGTGGAGGGGCTTGAGTTTGTGACAGGACGCGGGGTGGGTAGGAGCAGGGGTGGATGTGAAGGGGCCCGCGGCACCATATGTATATCTATACGCGATATATAAAAGCTGGCGCTACCCTGTTCTCCCTACCGGAGTCAAGCGCATATCCATATCCTGGCTAGGACAGGGGCAGAAACGGTCTAGTAGTCTACTGGCTGAGAGCAAGCAAGTCGCAGGATCTTAGGAAAGGAGAGGGGCGCAAACTACCGATCAGCATTTTGAGCCATGGAGCAATCGGGGTTGACGCCGAGCCAGCAGAAGGCAAAAGCAGCAGGGCGCTTCATTTCACGACCGACCATACAGTGTGCCGAGAGGGGAGTGAGCAAGTACTCCACCGCCCCGTGTTCCCATAGTCCCAGGATCGGAGACAAGCAGAGCATCACATCATTAGCGGAGACGGTGAGATCGAGCCTTTTTGGTGGCTGGGGGAGGCGTGGCTCTGGTCGTGCGGGCTTGCACCAACGAGCATGCAGAAACGCGGCCGTAGAAGAAGTTACGGGCTTGGATCGATGCAGGAGGCTCCCGAATCACAGACGGAAACCATCATTGTTTCCTCAAGGCTCGTCAAATAAATGTGGGTCTCTGCTAGACGGGCGCATCTGGAGATGAAAAACAGAGTAAAGCGGAGAAACGGGTTGTCGATCCATGGTCGAGTTGTCCATAGTCTATCTAAGATTCGTTAGTATACAGAAGTTGTGGTTGTATCGATCATAAGTGAACCAGAAGTACCCGAAAATTGTAACTCCCATCGATTCAATTCCGTAAATGGGATGGGCTATCCGTGACCCGCAAGGAAAAGGCGTTAAAAAGTGACTTGCTTCCAGCCTTCCACGAGGGTCCTTTGGCCGAGGGCTGCAGGAATCAACGGCCGTCACAAAGCATGCAGTGTTCTGAGACACGATGTGATGGGGATCCGTGCAGGTGTGCAGGAGTGTCAATCTGCACCTTCGTCACCTCATCTGCCAATCACATCTCGTCACTGCTGATCCCTCGGCGCCTCCAGCACATCGGTACAGCCAATCAGATCCCAGAAGCGCAAGATATCACAGTCCAACCGGCACAGTAGGGGAGAATAGGGAACGAGAAGTAGTAAGGCAATGGTCCCTGATGAGGCAAGCTGAAGAGCCTATAGGAGTGCCTGAAGGGCAATGAGAGAACGGAGAATTAGTCGACCGTTCGAGTCTCCGAGTTTCATAGTTGTTTCTGTTGTTGTATTGGTCAATCTCCAAATTGCATCTGTTTTTCTTTTTGTTCTCCCTGGATCGCATGGAAAGCTCTCCGAATCCGGATCCTTTTGAAAGATATGTGATGTGACTTGTGGGTGCTTCAAGCTGGGGAGTGACTTTCATGCACACAAAGCACATAGACCGGGCGTTCGCTCGCAGGAGCTTGGGCCCCTGTGATAGCATCGACCGACGGGCAGGATTGAGATGGAGAGTTTTCCAATCGAGCTTGTATGAAGGTGACCGGATAATGGAGTCGCACAAACAATGGATCGTGATGTAAGAGGTGTAGTGCTCACCCGATGAGGAGCATCACGAGGGTGAAGTGGAAGAAGGATCCGAAGAACGGGCCGGCGGTCGGCGAAGTTGCAGTTGGACCGAGCAGTAACCCGCAGATGATCAACACCTGGAATTCTGCCTATATAGTTTGGAGCTATGCAGCTTGGTTTACACTCTGATTTTACTACAGTACCGACTGGTATTGCCTTCCATGTTCATGGACATCGAGATGCTGTTTTAAACCCTAATCACGTGAAGCACTAATCGTAAGGTCGTGGTTTCATATTGAATAGTATAATGCTAAACGAATAATACAGTACATCAAGAAGCCGATTAAAAATCATCCCACTATGGCTAGCCATCAACTCATCCTTATCCAGCACTCTCAATGAAGGTGAGCAAAACACTTTTATTCTGTTCCAATGTGCTGCATAACAGGTAACGCGGCGCCAAATGTTTCGGTAGAGATATGTGTACTAGAGGCTACAGCCGGAAGGAAAGAGATCCTAATATACGTGCCCTAAGCACTAGAATCTATCTAGATCAGCAAAGGAGCAGGTTTGATGACTCTAAAAGAGCTATTTTACGTAACATAGCCCTCTTTTTTTGCCACCAGGCTAGCCTCGAGGACCAGCCTGACCACCGCCTCACGGCCTCCCATCGTAGCCCACGTCAATAGCGTTCGGCCACCGTTGTCCTTCGAGTTGACATCTACACGTCTAGTCCCTAATAACATTTTCACCACTGCCTCGTGGCCGTTGAACGCGGCTACACATAACGGCGTCCGGCCGCCGGAGTCCTTCGAGTCTACGTCCACTTACTCGGTCGCAAGTAACAGCTTCAACACCGCCTCGTGGCCACTCCACGCGGCCATAAACAATGGCGTTTGACCGGAGGAATCCTTAGGGTTAACATCCACATGCCTAGTCCCTAATAACAGTTTCACCACTCCCTCGCGGCCCATCATTACAGCCCAGAATAACGGCGTCCGGCTATAAGAGTCCTTCGAGTCGGCAGCCATACTCCTAGTCCCTAATAACCGTCTTACTAGCGCTTCGTGGCCCTTTGAGGCAGCCCATGATAGCGGTGTTCTGCCAGCACCATCTATCGCCCCAACATTAGCTCCTTCAGATAAGCAGGTTCGAGCCGTCTCATCTCTTCCCTGCTGGGCGGCCCATAATAGCGCCGAACTTCCAGAGTGCAACGAATTATGTCGATATAAGTAAGGATTAAGGAGGGAATAAAATTGCTTGTTGGTTTGGGCTAACACGTTAATGTCCCGTTCCTCAAGGAAATTTGCAATCAAGAGCTGCAAGTCGGCCGGTAAATAGAGAAGAGACATTTTGGTTCCTCTCTCGTGACCTTGGAAACGCTAGATCGTGATCGCGAAGAGTAAAATCTCCTTAGCTGTACGCCGTTCCTGTAGCGTGTTGCCGGGCGCGATGTTGGTGGTGGAAGAAAGACTAGTGGTGTTGTTTCGAACCCCGGAGGTGCCAACTGTGTTCCTCGTATTTGTATCATGAGATAACGGTTCGGTATTATTACCACGTATATATGTACCAAACAGGTATTTTACGCCATGTCTACATAAATTAAGCTAGCGTATCATCTGATGAGGGTTTGAAATAGCATCTCGATGTCCATGGACCTGGAAGGCAATAACGGTCGGCACTGTATCTAATCTTTGTTAGCTACAGATACACGATTCAGCCTCCACCACTTTGATCTCATTACGAGATACGACACAAGCCTCTACCAAAAACTGGTTATCTCAAGCGATGTCCCCCCACAGCCACACTCGCAGATGCCGCTTATCATCTGATCGCGGGGTCTTGTCAGTTCCCCGGACACAATCTTGACTCAACTCGGTGCTGCAGAGCCTCATTCCGACCCATCATCCTTAAAAAGGGCTGAATGGCTCTTGAGATTCTACAATCCACTTTTGCTAGCTGCCATCGTCCTTGCGATTATTATCCATCATGACCAGCCCGGAAACTATCGTGGTGATAGGGTAAGCGCACTACCTCGGCACCAGTGATACAAGACCCAACGACTAACCATTTGAATAGCGCAGGTGTAATCGGCCTCTCAACTGCGCTGTCCATCCAGGAGCATCTGAGTAGCACGCAATCCGTGCTTCTGGTAGCCCGAGACTTTCCCTCGGACACCTCCATCAACTACGCCTCACCATGGGCAGGAGCACACTATCGCCCGGTGCCTGGATCCTCGCCCCAGGCACTGCGAGAGGCCAGCCAAGCACTGCGGACGTTCAACTATCTCAAGAGAGTTGCCGCTGAGGAGCCAGCGGCGGGCATCAAATTCTTGAAAGGCATTGAGCATCTGGAAGCACCGCCGCCAGAATACCTGGACAACCCGAGCGTGCAGAATGTCTACCATTTTGAAGATTTCCGTTCTTTGACAACTGATGAAATCCCCGCTGGCGTGAAATGGGGAGTTGAATATGGCACATATGTGATCAATTCTCCTGTGTATTGCGCACACATGCTGCGCAAGTTCATCGTGAAGGGGGGCAGGACGCAGCAATACACCCTCGTGAATATTAAAGAGGCGTTTGCGCTCGCCGAAAATGTCAAGACGGTGGTGAACTGCTCCGGGACTGGCTTCGCGGACCCAAAGTCCTTCATCATCAGAGGTAAATTTGTCTTTGCCCCGTTATACTCGCACTATTAGGATCATTGATTAACTTCAAACCAAGGCCAAACTTGTCTGGTTCGCAACCCGGTTTCCGCAACAATCACCCGCCAGAACGAAGATGGGACTTGGTCCTTCTGCATTCCGCGCCCGCTAGATGGCGGCACCGTCATCGGCGGTACCAAGCAACCTCACGACTGGGACCCCAACCCATCCCCAGAAATCCGAGCTCAACTCCTCAGCAACGCCTCTAAATGGTTCCCCTTCACCCCCGAAAGCGGGGGCCAGTTTGATGTCGTTCGAGACATCGTGGGGCGCCGACCCGCCCGTGAAGGCGGGATGCGGATCGAGGTGGAGCAAGTCGAGGACAGCAAGAGTATTGTGCATGCCTATGGTGCTGGTGGACGTGGATTCGAATTGTCGCGGGGTGTTGCGGAGGATACGACTGCGTTGATGCTGGAGAGTGGACTCTTGCGGGTCCAAGCCAAAGCAACTTTGTAAATACATTGCATTAGCATTGGTAGCATTTGCGCCTTGTGGATATTTTGTTTATATGGGTATGCCCCACTACTTCTATATATACTCTCCGACCTCAGTTGGGTGGGAAAATGGTGTACATCCCTTAAAGTGTCCAGAAAAATTTCCTGGGGCATCGATTTACTATGGAAGTGGTCCGTGCAGAATATTTGCCCATACAAAGTGGGCCACCCCCTGCGAGGCCAGATGTCTTAGTGACCACCAACATAGCTATTGACTTATAGAGTCGACTAATTGAATGGAGTACTAAGTGGAAAGTCATTTTCGTTGGATACGATATGGAAATTAGATAGACCAAGGCAGGTTTGTTGATCGGACTGGTACGGCCGTTGCGGTTGATAACAGTCCTCACACACTACACTCCTTTTAAATAAGGTGGAGAATGGGAATATCTGGAACCTCGACATGGATCCAGACCGGAGAAACGATTTTACTCTGTGAATACATGTACTTTAACTTTCTCTTTTGTGAAAGGTCTTTCTGAAAGTCTTTCGAAAAGTCCTTCGAAATGGTTCAGGTTGTGCGACCATGTTTTGGGGGGCCGGCCGATGCTGCAAGAAAAAAGACATCGAGGACTTTCCGAGTCTGCGTGCCAGATTGCAACAGATTCAGAAACCTCTTGAAGCTCCTGATGGTTCAAACTGGACCTCTCTCCTGCCAGGAGAGTTGGACAAGATGATCATGCGCGAGTACTTCGACGGCTGGCACACTAGGTACTACTTCAGGAGACCATGTGAAGCTCCGAACGTGATTTGCTGTCATGAGTATGATCAAAGATAGGGTCGCTGTAGCTAAGGGGTGGTTTGGCCATGGATCAATTTGTGACGGATCTTCAAACCCTCATCTTGCAGCAGAAAATATCGATATAACGGTGCAAAAGCTACGTTACTCGTCTAATCTCTTATCCAAGAACTCAATATCCAGATCATCCAGACAAAAAGCCCAATCCACCTCCTCTTGGTTCCCATGTGGGGCCCGAATAACAATTTCGACCATGTTAACCTTTTGTCCCCAAGATCCCACAATCATCGTCAAATTATAGTACTGCATATCTTGATAACCCTCTTTAGTATAAGCAATCCAAGCACTGTGCACATTTTTGGCTTCCGAGTCACGTATCTCCCATGCAAAAAATTCCAATATTAGTCCGCGCCGCACTTCTCCAATCGGTTTAATATGGAAGCCATTCAGATTGAAGTATTCCGAATGACCTGCGCTATGCAGTTTGGTTGTGTCGGCTACCCAGCGTGAGCGTGCTTTATGACCAGTCCTGGCGCCGGCGCCGAATAGCGCATTTGGCTGGGAGGAAGCACAGTCTGCGTCGTGGATTGAGATAGAGCCTAGAGATACCGCTGCGATGGTGTTTACGGTGGTAAATCCGCTGAAATTCAGGTATGAATAAGTGGATATGGTTCTGGTTCCGGTCATCGCATCAGTTGGCACATCGTCAAACTGGGAACCTGGTTAGAGCTGACCGGGCAGTTGAAAAAGGAATGATATGGTTTACATGGAGAGTGGTAACGAATTCTTGACTGGTTTCAAGCAGTGAGCTCTCTTGGGTAACATCGCCGGCGATACTTGCGCTCAGGGTCGCTTGAATGTTCTTTGCTTGGGTAGCTTGCAGGGGTAACAGTAACAGTAACCCTGCCAAAGCTAGATGCATTAAGATTGACATAGTGAGAGAAAATTGATGGACAGAAGAGCTACAATGCGTGAGTTCTCCTTATGGCATCTTTATATGTTACCTTTAGTCTAAATAATCATGGCGGTCCGATCGTCCGATGACCCTGGTCCCCGCCCACCACAGGTCCTAATTGCTCCTTTTGAATACCAATCTGAGGTAATTATCCTGCCAATTACCTAGAACCTGGATCAAGTTAGATATTAATCACTAGTATGGTTTCTACAAGTTTGAATCATGGCCTCAATGCAACCTTACTTGCAACAACCCTTCCCCTCCCCTTGGCGAGTGCCTCCTATTCTCTAGAACATAATTTTCGTTATTATGAATCATAACGACGATTTCTCCCTGCGAGAGATTCCTCTCACGAAGACTTTATACAATGAATTGGCTCTAGTCACTTCATTTTGGCAAGGCGAAGATTTTCTGCTCATCGGATCGGCGAATGGGTGCGTCTATAGGCTCGAATTATTGACCGAGCAAGTCGAAACACTTGTAAGGGTCGATAGCATCTGGAGTCTCGCTAGAGAAGGCGTCACAATCCTTTTTGGTGGTGCGAATGGGGAGATCCATTTATTGAACACTCAATCAGAGTAAGACGGACCCTATCTCTTACGGCATATAAAGCATGAATGTAGAATTTCTCTTAGCCTAAAGTCTGAGTTTATTGGCCATACTGGGGAAATCCGGGGTCTTAAAGCTCACGGCGATGCGGTGATCTCTGGCAGCTACGACACCCAGGTTCGCGTCTGGAATTTTCTGACAGGTGAACGCCTTAAAACTCTACGGGGCCATCGGGGCAGCGTCCGTAGCGTGGAATATGATGGGGTACGGATCGCCACGAGTAGCGAGGACCGCGATATTCGGGTGTGGGATTCCAACATTGGGTATGTCACTTATATGTATCTACTAAGTTGAAAGTGGTCTCATAACTGACGTATCTTATTGTGATTTGACAGATCCTGCATTGCTATGCTCGAAGGCTATGGGGCACAGGGAGTACGCGTCGCACTCATCTATCTAGCGAAAGACATGCTCATCGGTGGAGGCGCTGACGGTTCCATAAAATCGTGGTGCCTGAATTCAATGGATTCAGAACCACGTGAGCTATCTGCGGCAGAAGATACTGGAATATCAGCGTTGAACGTTGAAGGAAGCCTTATTGTCAGCGGTAGCAGTACTTGTGTACTGAAAGTGATCAACCGTTACTCCGGGGCTACGGTCGCGAACTGGAGGGGCGAGGGCGAGAGAATTGCCATATTTCAGGTGGGATTCACAGCTAAAAATAGCCCAGTAGCCGTGTATCGGAAAGATGAGAGTATCTTAGTCACAATTTTGTAGATCAAAATTGTATAACTAAATCTTTTGTCAATCAAATACGCCGGATTTGGTATCTACACGATTGTGATTCTTCATATCAGACGTACAATAGCTCTATATCTACTTTTTATGGGATCGCTTAGCACGTTCCTCGCGGCAATCAGGCGTTGTGAAGATATGGTCACTCAGCACAGCCCTCTCGGATTAGCAACAGAGCTAGAAAAGCGGAGACTTCTGGGTGGTGTATGCGATTCTGTTTAGCTTTGCGTTTGATGTCGAAAGATAATGGGGTGACAATGGTGACAAAACGGCGTTATTATGGGTTTTGATATACGGCAATTAAGCTATCGTTAGTCGTCTGCTCAGAAAGGATGTCGATCTACTCGAGTTAAAAGATAGGAAGGGGCGGACACCGTTGTGATGGGTAGCACAGAAGGAGTATGCGGCCGTTGCTAACATACTACTCGAGAAAGATGCTAATATAGAGTCAAAAGATAGGCTGAGGCTACACGCACGCCAACTTGTGCTTTCGCACGACAGACTATTCTATTTTTGGATATGGATGGTGGATGGAACAGGTACATCAAGAACTTAGATATCCTAATAATACTTACTAAGCCTTTTGCTTTAGCTATGAAAAGAGACAGTTCAAAAGACATTTAGAAAGATCTTTCATAACAGGTAAATTTAAAGCATATAAATTTACATTGTAAAACCGTTTCTTGACTTGCATACAATATTTGTACTCAGTATTCTTTCCTTGTGACTGATAATTTACATTGAAGTTTGTTCTTACCCGGCTAATTATTATTCGGCCTCTTCCCGCTCGTAGACATGCTGTATACTCTACGGTTTATAGAGCCAAGCAATTTGGCTGAAAAACTAAGCAGAAGATGCCTAAATTGGGGTTCGATAGGTTTGAAACCCGACAAATTTTCAAAATCGTCTTTGTAGTCACGAGTTGAACGATAGACCACAGAAATGGTATCTATGATATCGAGAAAGAGGACTAGAAAGACATTCAGAAAGACCTTTCAAATAAGAGTCATTGAAGCATGTCTTTTTGAACCGTTTCTCTAGTTTCTAGATTCTAACTTTGGAATTGTCACTGTATATGGTCGAAAGTGACTGAGAAACCAAAGCTTGTTACGCGTAGACTATGAGACAACTGCCGCTAAAAAACACACTGGCTGCCTTCATTCTCTGATCAAGTCTTTCTTTCCCTGAACCTTCATCAGTCATTCATGTAAGGTTCATTTGTCGTTCCTCCCTCCCGCCAGATAGGGATCAACCACGTATCTGTCACGATGCTAACTGGCGGAGTTGCTGGTAGAGTTACCTACGTGAAAAGTAGCCTTTCCGTTGTCAATAAGGCTCCACGAGGCAGGTTTGATTAGTCCTACCTAGACGCAAGTACAGCCACTCTCACAAGTATGAAATGACTGTTATTGAAAAGTATCGTTCATTGTTACATTCTCCCCGTACACATTGAAATAGCTGCCGAGAGGCAATGAAAAAGCGACGGTGCTACTAACAATTTTAAAACGAACCACCATGTTTGGGCGCTGTTTGCTTTCCTTCACAAAGGTACTCGAGCTCGGCCTCACTTGAGGCTTGCTAGTTAAATGTCAGCATGGGGTGATCCTCGGAAATAATTATCACCACTTATCACTGGTGTCTGGAGTCTTTCCTAATGGACAACGTCCTGGATTCCGTAAAACCCTTCTGATTCGTGCAATTCACCTGCCGTCTATACCGGAAGCGGAAAAGGCCCTCCAGGGTCTGTCTAGTATGATTTTAGTATGATTAACTACCCGGAGCAGGCTGTGTCGGTTAGTTGCTTGGTAGTGTTTTGTCTAGCTCTCGGGTTCTGTGAGATCAGCCAAGGCAAGCCACCCTGGTAAAACCAAGGAAAGGCGTTCTTTGCACGGCCTCCCATGTGTCTGATCGAGGGGAGGCTTCCCAGGGCTTGCATTGTAACGTCTTGGCGGGCTCAATCGCTCGGATCCACGTGCGGCATGGCGTTTTGGCGCATATCATCCAAGATGTTTATGTTTTTTGAGTTCTGGGCCTATCGTACTTCTTGTCATTCCTAAAATATCCCAACATTGAAAGGCCCTCACGCGCCTTGTTCAGGGCGTTTGGGCCAACGTTGGATGCCTAGACCCACACTGGTTCTCCAGGTTTATTCCCCAGAGTGGAAGCGATGGCACAAGTGGAGTGGGCTTTGAAATTGTAATTTCGGACTTTTCCTGTTATATGCCATATGGGGGTCATTTCGGCAAAGTACGGAATAAACCGTGAAATCCAATGAAACCGGGACCTTAGTCTGTTCCTTTGAGGCAGACGCCAAGGAGTGCCATGCCGCTGCCAAGATATTCCACATCCCCCGCCAAGAGATGCTATATCACCATCCAATGATCCCATACGATGGCCAAGTGCTTCGTGCGTCGTTAAGAGCCATTGGCCCAGTTGCAATCGAGCCGACGAGCCGCCCCCAACTCCAACTTACCGTGGAATTACAGTATTGCCCGAGTCTTCCCCATCTCCGCCACACACGTCTTTCCCTGTACCTTGGCCGATCCCATACACGGTCCTCACCTTAGAAGCCGGACAGCTCGGGTTACTCTTTCTGTTAATCCGGAGGTAGACTGGGGAAATGGTGAATGCTATATAAGCTGTTGACTATCGTGCCCTAATTACTTCTGGTTTCGATGGTTTTATCGATTTTCACCCCTTGCGCTGCTAGGACGTGATGTTTGGTATTCCGAGGTTTTTTGGCTTCCGGGGCCGGGCTCTAAACTTGGCCATCAGTTCCCTCGGTAGTCTCGATTTCTTGTATGATTCATGCTCTCGATTACTCTCCCTTGGTGACGCTAGTGGCGCTTATAGAGCCGCCACTAATAGCTAACTCGTACCTACCAAAGGCTTTTCGGTTATGATCAAGGTATCACAGGTGGTCTGCTAGACCTGCCGTCCTTCATCAAGTATTTCCCTGATATCGACAATCTGGATCAGACGGTCTCAGATGCCGTGCGATCTCAACGTTCTACAAACCAAGGTATTGCGGTTGCATCCTATAATTTGGGATGTTTTGTCGGCTCCATCTTGTGTATCTTCATTGGTAATCCGCTCGGTCGACGCAAGACTATCCTTTGTGGCTGCATGACTATGGCTACCGGAGCATTACTGCAATCTACATCCTTCCAACTGCCTCAATTTATCATCGCTCGCATCATCACGGGTATCGGCAATGGCTTAAACACGAGTACTGTCCCAACATGGCAATCTGAGTCGTCAAAGGCACACGATCGTGGCAAGATGGTCATGATCGAAGGTTCACTTATTACGGGAGGCATCTGCCTTAGCTACTGGATCAATTACGGTAAGGGGAAAGCAGCCTGCCCTTTGTTAGATATACGAGACAAGACTAACCAGGTGAAAACAGGATTTTCCTTTATTGGCGAATTGGAGGTAGCCTGGCGTTTCCCGCTAGCATTCCAAATCCTCTTCGCTGTCGTGATTTTCTTCTCTATCCTTCATCTGCCCGAGTCCCCACGCTGGCTTGTCATGCAAGGTCGGGAAGAGGAGGCTTTAGAAATTCTCGAGGCCTTGAACGAGAAACCCCGAGATGACCCTTACATTGTGAAAGAGCTCATCGCCATTCGAGCAACGGTCAAGGAAATGAGCAAGGGCTCGTTCAAGAGTTTGTTTAAGATGAGCGAGTACCGTGAATTCCACCGTGTGGTTCTTGCATACGTCAACCAGATGTTCCAGCAAATCTCTGGAATTAATTTGATCACGTATTATGTGAGGGACCACATTTCTGAGAAATCCTTTCTTCAAGTTAGCTAATACATATATCATCAAGGCACCCTCGCTGTATAAGCAAATTGGCCTAGGAGAAGGCAATCTACCCAAGTTACTCGCTGCTTGCAATGGCACAGAATACTTCATCGCTTCGTTTATCCCCATCTTTATTATCGAGAAAGTCGGACGTCGGCCTCTCATGCTTTTCGGTGTATGTGATCTACCCTTTCTCGCTGGTCTTGTACAGACATAGCTAATCAGAAATAACCATTATAGGCTGCTGGCATGTCGATCTCCATGGCAATTCTCGCCGGCACGAACTATCGCCTCACTCACTACAACGAGAGTGGTGCTGGCGTTGGCCAGGCAGTGTTCCTCTTCGTATTCAACACGTTCTTTGCCATTGGTTGGCTTGGTATGACATGGTTGTATCCTGCAGAGATCGTGCCGTTGCGTATTCGTGCCCCGACAAATGCACTAGCTACTAGGTAAGTACCGGTACAGCCCATCGGAGTCTTACAGTATGATCTAACAAATTTCTCACTAGCGCCAACTGGATCTTCAACTTCATGGTCGTGATGGTCACCCCTGTTGCATTCGACAGCATCAAGTATAAGACCTATATCATTTTCGCCGTGATGTAAGATAACCCAGACCACCACCACGAGACCCTTCCCTTAGACTATCCAGTTTGACTAACTAAATGACAGCAACTTCTTCATGTTCCCGGCTGTATACTTCTTCTTCCCCGAGACACGCTACCGTTCCCTGGAGGAAATGGATGCCATCTTCAAGAAGTCTTCCAACATCTTCGACGTTGTGGGAATCTCTATCAAAGAGCCTTACCGCTATGATAAGCACGGTCAGCTTAAGCCGGAGTACCTCGAGGAGCCTATTCGTCGGGAGAGCGTTCGCCGTGAGAGTGTCATCCATGAGGACTCGAATGAAAAGTTTGACAGCGATGAGAGTGCGAATGATAAGCCTGCGGCGATTGGATATGAGGGGAAATAGGGGATTGGAGATTGAGTGTGTGGTTGGCGGCATATAGCTAGGCATGAGAGTAGATACGTTGTTTATCGTTGGTAATCTTCTCAGCGAGAATCAGAGTCGGAAATATTTTCCAATTGGGATTACGTTGTCGTTGCTCTTCGTAAAGACAGAATTGTAGTTCTAGTGTCTACGCGGTCTAGAGCCCCTGTAGAGAATCTGGCGGCCGTATATGAATAAGCGGGCTCCAAGGTTGGTATGCTGACAACCTTGGAAGGGCCGGTGAGGACCATTTGCTATTGAGCTTGGACAATACTGGGAATGAACGGACTTTTTGCTACTAAAAGCAAGCTGCCATAACAAGATATCAGTCGTTAATTCTTCCGTCACATGAAAACACAGGATCCTATGGAACCCTGCCCCTTGGCCAACAGCTGATTCATCCTCTCTATCCACAATCTGGACCTTCTATATACCCGATAGAGAGAAAGAGAAGTGAATCAGAATGTGGCCCAGGCCTCTAGGAACACAACGAGGTCACTCCGAGCGAATGCCCGTCTGTACATCGCAAAATGCAGGAACGGGCGACTCGTCATGACAGCGATCACTCGTCGTGATTATCTGATCCCAGTGGGCAGAGGAATCGTACCAGTAAAGTCGGTTCCTGGAAGACCTGAAAGGGGACAGATCCTAGAGACCCACGAAACCAATTTCGCGGGAGGGGTCAGGGACTCAATCAGCAGCCTCCTGCGCAATCGCATCATCACTTAATGGCGGAATTTCCACTCCAGAGAGCTTGGCCACACGCTCCTCCTCCTGGTGCTCACGCAGCTTCTCAGTCTCATTCCGCAGGGCCACCAAGTTCCAAACGTCGTCATCATCGTCCGAGTCGTCCTCATCACTGCTGGCCACCTCCTCGTCTTTCCAGTCTCCGCTCTCGAACATGGCACGACCAGTAGCCTCCTTAGCCTTCTGTGCCTCCGCCTCGGCGGCCTTCTTGTCCAAGCGTTCCTTCTTCCATTTGGCGAAGGTTTCTGGGTTAACCGGCGTCAAAGTACCGGTCAGCTTGTGCCGCTCCGATTCCAGCCAATCTTCCAGCGTGAGTGTGGCCAATGGCGACTTGTCCATCAGGGCCTTTTCAGCCGCCTTCTGCTCCTTAGTCTTGAGAACGAATCTACTCAACTTATCAGTAACCAACCCTTCGCGAATGTAGAGAGCTTCAAGATAACCACATACCCTGGCGGCAAGCTGTGCTTATACATGCACTTATCGCCTCCGTTCGGACAGGTCCAGAACCAACCATACTTCTGGTTCTCCACTGCATCGATAAAGTACTTGCACACCTTATCAGTCGTCGTCCGTGGGTTACCGTGCTTGCTGAGCACGACACTGCGAAGCTTCTCCTCGTCCCAGTTATCCATAGTATCGGCCTTCTGCTTTTCCTCGCTGTCTTCGGCATCGCGCGAGTCGGTGTAGAGATCCTTCTTGGCCGCCTTGCGCTCGATGTTCAGATCGTGACTGAATTTGCACTTCTTGCCCTTCTCACAACCACCCTTCTTGTGAAACATGCACAGCACGGTCTTCGGGTCGACACCGAAGGGTACCTTCTGTACCTGAATGGGCTTGAACAGCTCTGCAGCCTCCTTCTTCGCTAAATCGGCGGCCCTCTTCTCAGCCTCGCGCTTCTCCTTCTCGGCCTCTTTGCGCTTGGCGTCGGGATCCTTGTTGGATTTGGCCATGGCCTGCAGCTGCTGAATCTGTTTCTGGGCGGCACCACCTTTTTTCTGTTGGTCGAGATTAGTGACGGTCGTTTTGCAGGCGGGGTGGTTTCCGGTGCGCAAGAAGGCGTTCCGGGAATTGACGTACGTTCTTCATGCCAAATGTCTACAGAAAGATTGAGAGGTTAGCCAGCCGGAATATATTGTTGAAACTTTTGACGGTATGACATACCTTGTCCTCGACAGAGGCCTTCTTCTTCTTAGGCGCATCGGCCTTCTTGGGCGGCATGTTGGCGGTTGTGGATGATCACGCCGGACAGGCTTTTGGTGGGATAAAAATGTGAGATGTGCCCGATCGCGGGGATGGACGGGTCGAATCAAGAGAAAGAAACGCTGATGCAACCTGAAAGAAAGACAGGGAATTCCCGGATGGTAGATGGGGTATCTCGAAGGGGGGGGGGGGGGGGGGGGGGGGTTTTAAATATGGGGGGCCGTTTTTATTTTAATTTGTTTTAACTGCGGCCGGGCAGGTTTTACTTTTTTGTC